>JAECUM010093011.1:0-181894 GCA_016617855.1 Megalonaias nervosa | reverse complement strand
CAGAAGTCGCACTTTTTATGGGACGGATAGGTCACACGAAAAGTGGGCTAATAAAAGTAATTAGAATTCATCTGAAGATGCATATTAAATGCATATATAATCTACGCTTTGAAAACCACAAGCTCTGGATTTATATTGACACTGTGTCAGTTCTCTATTGTTTCTGAATTACTCTTCATTGTTTCGCCTCTCCAAGACATTATTTTTTCATGTAGACACACATAACGTTAGTAAATCAGTTAAACTCCGCAAACCAAAACACTACCTTAACCTTCATAGTCATCCTTTCTGATACAGATATAACACTGGTACTCATATTTCAACGCATAACTCTAGAGGGTAAAGCCAGTGAGGTGGGTGGGATGGGACTGAGGGGAGAACTAGAGGTTAAATAGATAAAGCCAGAATTATGTTTGGAACCGGTCTCGCTCGAAATTGCCGAAAGGTTGGTAATATGACGCCAATCTTTGTGGTTTCCAAAAGCATGGTAAAGTAGAGCAAAGCAAGGGCTATGTAAAAGACCACATCAAAGCATTTGGAGTACAGGCTTGCGTATTAACGAATGCTAAAATCTCAGCATAAACATATAGACAAATAAGAAAATATTTAAGTCTAAGCCGATTAGCCTTCATGATTCATGCCGTCTAAAATTTCACAAGGTTAATCATGGAAGGACAAAAATCAACATAATCTAAAAGTGTTAGAAATTTTTAAAGCAAGGTTGAAATTATAACCAGAGGAAAGAATTTGCTTTCAACGCCCACCTGCTGATTTTTTATTAATGGGGGGTACTTCAAATATTAATATTCAAAAACAGCAAAGTATTGACACGCTCGATTATTTTCAGTCAGCAAAGATTAGTCAAAAGGCTGATCAAATATACTGGGAGTAACTCAAATATGTGATCACATATACTGGATTGTATTATCAATGAAAATACGTACATGTAGCTAGACGAAAAACAGTAATAGAGTAAAGTACAACAAAATATCCCACATGCTACGGTTGAAATGAATTTATTTTCTAGGTAAAGTTTTATTTTTCTTTTCGTATATGCCCTAAATTGTGAACTTTAAATTGATTTACCTTCTATACGATGCATGATTCACACATCAACGAAGATGAATGAACATGACGCCTTACACATAGCAACAAAGCTTTTAACAAATTACATGTAAACTGTCAAAAATTTATGAATAGTTTTCGACCTTCAGATCTTTCAATACAACAAAGTAGTTGAAGAGTAGAATATGTCAATACGACTAAAACTGCAAAAATCCTACTTGCTATTTTATAAAATGCAGCACACAAAATGACTTATTGCACCAACCTGTGCACACACAAAACATCTTTTATAATAATTATTCTAGTGATATCCATACCTTTTATTCTTACTACACAAGATGTCTACTCCTTCTTGGTGTAAGAAAGACTATATGCCTTACAAGAAACCATCGCCATTTAAAATTACATACGATGAACAATGCACATTTTAGTTTTATGCAATTACTTGTCGAAAACATGTAATTTATTTAAGTTTCCATCGTTACGATACAAATTTAGTTTCATTAGTCTTAATGCTACTTCATAGAAAGGGTCCATCATGAGGGTAGATCAGTCACATCCGAAATAGATAAGGGATTCAGTTGGTGTATAACAAAATTCTGTTTTATATAGTTAATTCATAATTTGCCACTTGAAGATACTTACGCTGAAAACGTCCATTGATTTTGCTTTCAAATAGAACTTGTTTTGTCATTGTTTGGACTTGAGATCAGATGAGAGATAATTGAAAAATTCAGTTTTCATATGCTTGATAAATAAATAATACTTCATGTTGCGACACAAAACTTGGTTTATAACAGGCCACGTTTGGAAAATGCGCTGCATATAGGTAAAACGCATGTTCCTAGATCATAATACTCCGACCCATGGATTTTGAGCAAAGTGCGACCAAGGTTTTGTAACGAGCCTCAACTTAATTGGATAGTGATAACTTTACACCGGCACGCAAACATACTGCTTGAAAACCACAAGATTATCGTTTGCAAGGCTGGAAATATTTGTTTAATTCTAGTAAAAATTATCATCACGAAGTAGTTGATAATGATATTAAACTGACAATGAGTCAAAAACATCCGACGTCAGCTGTTTATCATCTTGTCTATAATAGGCAAACAAAACAAGAGCCCCGTGGTTCTTTGTGCCCAAAGATTGTACCGACTGGTGATCGGATCTACTGAGGAGCAATGACACAGAAAATATGTAACTATGAGAGAAGACATGGCGAAGAAGAAACAAGACATCTCGCATAATAGGGTAGGAATGAATATAGGCATTTATTTGATGATTGAGTTTAGCTGTCATATACAGGTTAATCACGGCCTTGGAAATGCTATTACTGTGTATTATTAAAACTGTAAAAGTGTTAGTTAACAAAAGTTTAGAAAGGTCAATGAAAATTATAGCAAAGTGTGCATTTAAATACGCTTGACAGAAAATTAACTGTAGAATGAACAGCTTTCAACGCCACTATATTTAGTGAATAGCCAGCCTGGAATGACCCATGGAAGAACCAACGACCCACGAGAAGCTACTGGCAAGCTTCGTCACATACCTATATTGATTGAGCCAAGACTCGAACCCACGTGAACAGAGGTGAGATGTGAGTGATCTATAAGGGCAAGAGACTAAGATCACTCGATCCCCCCACCCCACGGGCCACAAATTTGCGAATTTAAGACGGTTGGTGGCCAATTATTGAACCCATTAAATCGAGGAAACCAAAGGCTAGATGGCTGAAAAAGAATTTGTATCCGTTAATGGCCCTTCTCATTATTTTTTAACGTGAGGACGTTGAACGTGATGTTTACCATTTGAGTGTTTACCAAAAGTATATTAAATGCTATGAACGTGTTTAGACAGTAGATCATAACAAATGTTTCAGGTCTGCGCGCAATGTAATTTTAACGTCAAATATTTCATGCTTAGTAAGTATGTATGACATCAAGTCTCAAATTAAAACATTTGGGAAAAAAGACACTGTACTATATAACCACGCCCATTGAAGAAACAAAATTTGAAACGAAGGCTGGACTAATTTATTTATTGTGCTAAACATCACACCGCCATTATCTTAATACCAAATATGATTACACTAATGGTCACCACTGAGGAAATCAAGTTACAACACTTATTAATGGGACAGATTTATCAGTTTTTGGTATACACTTTCAGTAATACAGGAAAGCAACGATCTAAGAATACCTCTGATACATCATCTAAAAGTAGTTAAATCGCTTTTTGAAAAAGGCACTTCCTTCTGGACATACCAATGCTGTTAAAAGCCCAGATGCAGAAAATCAATATGGGTATTAACATGTAATATCTCATGCAGGGAAGACACAATTGTGACATAGGGTTGTCCAGATTTGTCAGGTTCAGACTTACAGAATAATGCAACATAAGAAAGGTAAACTTTAGTAAAATCTTTCAAACTATATTTTCTTTGAGGACAAAAAGGCTAAAGACACGAGGCATTAAAGTGGATAGGTGGGATATAGTATCGCACCATCTTCATATTCTTCTGGTTTCGAGTGAATTTATAGTGCCTCTAACAACCCGATCGAGATAAAGCAGCACACAGAGTATTTGATAATGCTTATCTAGGCACCCTACTATTACTATACAACCAGGATCGGCTCCAAAAGGGTTCCTCTTAAACTTCGACAACTGTATGACCTTCGTATCATCCTAATGTAAACAGATCGATAAGAGTGCTATGCTTCTGTGTAAATAGGAACTCTCCCAAAAATGTGACAGTGTGAGTTACGAAATAACATGATATAAAAGTAAATTATATCTTATATCTAATACCTTGCTGGGCACATATTATCTTTTGTATTTGTTTAGATCTACGTCCCCTCGTTCAAAAAAGTACATGCTATTTTAACTTATTTTTCTCCGTTGGTAATATTAGTTTCTTAAAGGCAATGATTCCTTGTTTAGCCAGACATGAGGCGGAACCAAGAATTTGTATTCCTTCATATATAGACTTCTCAAATGGACGATGAGGGTAAACGCGTTAGATAACTTGTCGCCACCCTCATAAAACGCCATCATGTTTTCTCTAACATACTTATAGATCATGGAAGAAAATACAAGAACCTATCGATATATAGCTATGGTTGCAATAAAGGTCATTGGTTAAATATAGTGGTTTTATGTACAAACTGATCGAGCGTGAAGAAGCATTTCAATACCGTGATAGGCTTTTTAGCTGTATGTCACGTGAAAATAATGGCTTAACGGCTCCATTTCTGGGCCATAGGTCGATTGAGAATTTCGCAATCAGTAGAGAGAAAGTAATTATATTATAGTGTGAGTTAATATTAAGTCAGTCAAAAATCAAGAAGTCGAGTTCATTCAGAATTATTCACGGCGAAAAAAATATTTGCACAGTTTATCTTACATCCTTGAACAAGGGAATTCTGGGTAGTAAATAACATAATCTATGCATATCATATGCACTGGCGTTGGTTATCCTTTTTCACTATCAACGCATGTGATGGATTATTTTTCTCTCATTTCTAACTACAGATCATTAGTTGAAAAAAAGATGGGTGACTAGAAAAATGGTTGTAGATCTAGATAATTTTAAAATGTTGTACGTCATTAAATAGAGCACAAAAATTTTAAATATTCAAACAAGGATGCCTGTTTACTGACAAGCAAAATTTGTCTTTACAATATATAAACCGCAATAAATATATTTTTTTATATTCGTAATAGAGTGAAAGTATCTTTAGTATCACTGAGTATAATCATTTGAGACTCGCGTAATTAATATGACTCTCCCTTGAACACGCATATATATATAAATGAGTGAGAGAAAGGACGCCCCATCATTTGTATTTTATTATCTTGTTCAACGAGAATTTAACGTGACTTCGTGAGAACATAAAACGTACGGTGAAACGCGACAGTTTGGATGAATGAACAAAAACCACCATATCATTAACAAGAGAAGTTCTCTCTTCAATTATAAAATGACACACTGTCAATACCAAAACAGCACAACGTAGTTGCCCTGATAAGGTCCTTTATCTGAAATCGTGGAACTGGTTGTACTATTTGTATGGTTTGGTGATGATTTTTATATCATTTAACAAGTTTGATTAACATCAGCTTACTTCTGTTTTAAGACGAAACTGCAATAGGACTACACTGCAATCGAAAAAATAATGAATCTGAGATAGACATATGAATGCTCCAGTAAAAATGAATTGTAGTGAATTGTACGTGTACTGCATAAAACAATTATCAAAACTCTTGATTGCTGTTATCTGTTTAATAAATCAGATTCATGGCATATATATATATATATATATATATATATATATATATATATATATATATATATATATATATAACACATTATTGTAAGATACATGCACTAGAAGAAGCACACATCCCACCAATAGATTTTTATATAGGCATAACTTATACAAGAACTGTATAACAATCTGGTACAACTATTAAAACTTGCATTAATGGAACCATCGAATACATAAGAGGAAATAGTATTTTAAACTTCTTTCTGCATCAGGACACTCTAAAATTAGCTCAAAAATCGATTCTCTGATCCATATATGTAGGCAATGACAACCTTTACTAAAGGTCGATAGAATGTCCTCTTTATTAGATTGGATTTTTACATACGGGTATTTTGGGACTGTTTATTTTTCCTTAAGTTAAAAGAGTTCCTCCTTACTGAAATCTTGTTCTCGCGTGCACGAAGAATGGTATACTATATACTGGCAGAATGGTGTACCAGGCACGAAGGCTGTAAATAGAATGGTGTGCACGAAGATACTGGACTGTCATCCGCACCATCTGATAATAAGCATTGAATCATGTTATAAGAACAAGATAGTGTATCGGTCTGCCGCCTCCAAAGTGCGTGTGTGTGTGTGTGTGTGTGTGTGTGTGTGTGTGTGTTGGGGAGGGCAAGAAAACGTAGAAAGCAGAAAATGTACAGTAAACGTCATGCTCTAAAAGAAACTAACATAATTTACTTCAAATAGATAGATTATTTTTTTTTCATACACACCGTTCTTCCATCAAATGTGGATTTTGTAGTATAACTGACTCAAAATGGACATGTGGAAATTGTCATTATTAAATTTAGCATCTAAACTTGTGGCGACATTTCAATGAATACTGTTTTATCAAGTTTCATAAATTTTACTTTTAATTTTTTATTTTCATTTCATTTCAGATTCAAAATGTCGAAACAATCGTGAAATTAAGACTGTGTTGACCAAAAAAAGCCGAAAATCGTGGTGAAAGAAGAGTAAGAGTTTCCCTGTCTAAAAATATAGCATGACTACGATTAAAATGGCCACATGAATCCTATATGTCTTCTCTGGCGAAAGAAGGCTATTTACAGCTATTGTAGAAAAGATTGCCCCCAAAAGACAGCGGTAATTTGCATGTACACGGACATAAGCTATGTCACATGTTTTCTGTCAATTTTTAACTCCCGGGATGACTATTTGCCGAATTTGGTTTTCTTCAGTCCATTTAACCAGTATTTATGCAATAGAGTTTCCGGCTCGTTTACCACAGGCATTTTATTAACCTATCAACATACCAATGTTGTGATAATAGTGTATTCCTCTGGGAATTATGAACGTCTTGTGTATCTTCTTTTTATCATTGTATAACGTTTCTACACAAAGAAAGAACAGTCATTTCAAGCTGTAACTGGTAAAAAGCTCTATTGATATTCCTTTATGTCACCTATCATAAGTAATTTGTAAACTCGAATTATGTCAATAGTCATCATAACAAAAGCCAACGGCGATTATTTAAGCTAGAAAAAAATTTGTATCCATGACCACGAATTTAGATGGCTGCTTAATCAACATGTTCCATAGGATAAACAATTACTCAATTTAAGTGATCAACAAGAATACGTGAGTGAAACATTGCATGAAACACAAATTCAGATGAAAGGAAACATCTCTCTCTCTCTCTCTCTCTCTCTCTCTCTGTATATATATATATATATATATATATATATATATATATATATATATATATAACGTGAATTTTCACTTGGTATCAGACTGAATTCCCCCCTCCCCCCCCCCTCCCGCGTAGCCCACAACACAGCAAATGACTTGCTCAATCTATTGCTTTAAAAGAGCAATTAAAACTGCTTTACGCCTTGGATAATACATTACTGTGCATTACAACGATATTGTTGACAGAATAAATTTGACAGAGCTTAGGGCCGTGTGCGTGCAAATTGCCGCTGTCTTTTGGGGAACTCTTTTCTACAATATGAGTCACGGAAAAACTATTAGTTTTCAGGATATTTATGATTTAATGGGGTATTTTGTGGACACAAGTAAAATACTTAATACACTGACTTCACGTACGAGTACGCTTTCGTACATAACACTGTGAATACTTATTGCTTCGCCCTCAATTAAAAATAACTCATATTGATGATATAACGATGGGTTGGGGTTGGGTGGGGGGAGTGGGGACAAAACAGGACAGGCGAGGCAGATGTAAAACTTCAATGGAAAAAAGAAAGTTTTTCGTATTATGGGATAATGCACAGTTAACATGGGAATATCCTGATGCATCCAGATAAAAATGATGATAATAAATGCCACGAGAAGAGAGGGTTACTGTTAAATACAAGTGCGGACACGCTAATTAACGGGAAAAAAATGGCATAAATATCTGATGGTCCCGAAAAGTTCCTCAGCATCAGGAAATTTTAAAGAGAAGAGCAGAATAAATTAAAGTGTGCAATAATTCGTAAAAGTGAATAAGAAAAGAGTTATCCGTTGTGTCGGCATTTTCAATGACAGGATAATCAATAAGAAAACTAATAGTGGCGTCAAAAAAGCTGTTAATTCTGCAGTTAACTTTGAGCTAGCACAATCTAAATTAAAATGGGAAAGGGCAGCACAGCATCTTACTGTTGGCGATAAGGTGGTGAACATTTAGAAACAGATTTCAAAGGATATGCCCGAAGAAAGGACGTTAATAAAAATAATCGTTCTATCGATAAAATAAAAAAGGCTGACCTGTAGAATCCTAAAATTTGTATCCAATCAAAGTAAAACACACTTACCCGAAGATGCCCTGGACATACTAGAACTTAATCGGGACGTTGACCGAGAACTTGTGCCTTCCGTCCTAGCTTTATCCTTCATTTTGAAACAGATTTCTCTGCCAATAAGCTGTGGTAAATTCACCGTATTTCCAGTACTATTGATCACTCATGGTATTTGTGGAAGTGAATTCAGCTACAGAAGCATCTACTGACCTTCATATGTCAAAGTGTTGAACCGGCATTGTCAGACCATAATGTGAATTGCCGTGATTCTTTAGGATTACAAGATACCTTCTCTATAATAGCCGACACTATCTGACACTTCAGCGTACAGAACCGGTGTTTGAATGACACATTTACTGTTTTTTCATACGTCAGATCGCTCCATGAATGGTTTCGTTCGTCTTAGAATAGCCCTAATCACCAAGCTCTGTGCGAACAAGCTGTTCATTAGTAGATGTTATCTGATATTTCTCAACATAGTCAGATACTGCCCTTGGGTATAAGTCACCCAAAACACAATTCTAGGAGACCGACCACTCCTTTATTGATCGCAGGATAAAATGTGAATGAACGTATGAAAATAAACAGAACAAAAAATATAACCTATATAAGAACATCACTTGAAAAATACACAAACCTGCAGAAATGTCTTTCATGAGGGGATATATCCGTTTCCACTCATTCACATTGAACCTTCTACCATGTGAAGTGCTGAATGTATATGATCAAGGGTCCCACTATCAGCCAGGTGTACCGTAAGCATAACAGGCTTAGATCTTTATACTATTTTGCTAGATGTTGTAATCGTGAATTAAATGTCAATCCCTTTTTTAGACTGTTGTTTGATCGGCAGCGTCCAAAGAATATATTTCAGCACTCGTTGCGATGAATATCAAGATAGACTGAAGGACATGGCGACAAAGACATTATAAATATATCGCTAATCTTGGCACTTTTAGCCGCGTGAGGTTGCCTTGTCTAAACCTGATGAATAGTCACTGTTATTGTTCTGATACGGACGGATTGATTGATGTCTAAAAGCATCATAAGTTTAAGAATAGTAGCAGATTTTGAATAATTTAAATTCGATCTAGTATTCATTCCTTTTGAAAAACGCCTTTGATACAAGACTAAAGAAATATTAACCCTGCTAAATCCTCCTAATCATTCTCAAAATTAGATTAATGAAATTCGACTCCGATAAGTGACTCGATAAATGAAACATCTAATGTAGTTTATAGTACAACGAGGATGGCTTTAATGTCGTGCACCTATTTGCCAATGTGATTACTTGTATTATCATTATCATTGTAAAATTATTATAATATTTGTGCTGTTGTAGGCTCGTACTGATAACATGTACTTTAGCATGTAAATGAATCAGGAGCTGTGATTATTTCTTATGATGTAATTCGGATTACTCTACAAAAGGGTTGGCGGTCACACACACACACACACACACACACACACACACCTGTTTATATGTGTATTCATACACTTGTTTAGAGGACACTTACATATAGGGGACAACTGTACATAACGGACACGTCCAGGGCCCAAGTGAACATTCTTCCATAAATGTCTTTTGCATAGTCTAACTCAGACGGTGGATTGTGTATTTTTGATCAACAAATTTGCTTGTAACAGACACCGTTATGAAGCATGTGCGAGGATTTGCGTCCCTTGCAGCTCGCCAGAGGTGGTAATGAGTATACACAGGTTTTTCGAGGTCCAGCTTGGTGTGATTGTTAACTAGTTAGTGGACAATGACTATTGCCCACTGTTTCGTTTATGGTGGCATATTTCTTGCACTAACAATGTCAAAGTATTTGAATGAGTATGTCAGTTTATTGAAGTACTTAAGTGGCAAGTCACTAGCAAAAATCTACTATCACTATTTTAAACACATCATAATCGCAATTTATTAATTTCTTGATTGCATAACTGATACGATCTTGCCCCAATCAGACCGAAGAGAGCAGAGCTACGCTGATTTTGACCCTACTGATAAACAAAATGGTGGCTCTTAATATCTTGTAAATTAAACAGTTCAAAAGGAAAGATAAACAGAAGTTTGGATTTATTTCAATGCCAGTCGTGTTCTCAGAAGAGCTTGAACTTTAGTGAATAAGATTCATTCCTTGATCACTAACATATAGGAGCTTATCTATCTCCGGTTCAAGACAATTACAATTAAAAGGCCAATGCTTTTTGTTTTTTAATAATAATAATAATAATAATAATAATAATAAAATTATATGTCTTAATACTACTAATAATAGAAGTGGTAATAGTAGATGTCGTGGTGGCTCTAGTTGAGATGTGGTTGGCTAATAAAGTATATTTTCAATGCACAATTAACAAGATGACCGCATAATTCTGGGACAAATCCGACCGTAATGTATGTGATATAGCACACGACAAAATAATACATTTTTTTTTCTCACTCTGTGAGTTTTCATTCTCAACTAATATTGTCTCTTCTTATATTAACTGCAACCTAATGATATGTTCCACCTAAATCTAAGTCAGAATATATTTGCCGCATTTTGAATAAACTCAGTCTGTAGAGGAGTAATTTAAAATGGTGAAACCGTGATAATTTACATGATTTCGATAGAAGAACTAGACAAATACTGTAAGCTTTTAGCTTCATAGCTCCTCTTACGTTGTAAAGCAGGGGAAAATGTATTTTGTTCTTGCATAATACCACAACCTTCTTTCACCGTTTAAAGGCGATGAGTGGAAAAACAAATAAAATCTCATTCTTGCCCATTGAGAAACTTTACAATGCACGAGTATAAACTGTGTGTGTTGTAGTGTTGACTTAAACGAGCAAACACTGGATAGACCTAGGGTATCGTTAGATGCAGCATTGAGATATTTATTCAAAAACAGCTGCGAATGAAAATTGATTTCCCAATGACTTCTTGAGCAGGTGAGAAGATTCATTTCTCTGTATTGATTAAGAAATAAAAGTCGTCGAACCTTGTCACCATCGATCCATAATATCATAGCAAGAATGGGGCAAATCTGGAGTACCTTTTAATCATACAAACTCATTTGCTATTGCGTGTGATTTGAAATACATTCTTTAAATATCCCTATATAAGAAGAGATAAGAAATGGCCGAGCCAGCCGTACACAATGTTAGACAGTACACATCCAGTATTAACAGCATTTATTGGACTCACGGTGCTAATTCAGTTCCCATAGTAAACCTATGCAAACACCATGATATTAAAAATTCAATAACTTAAAAGTTCTGAGTGCCCATGATCAAACCTATATTTATCAGTATAGATAAAACCTGGATGTCAGCTTCTGTGTACAGGAAAGGATATGAGCCGCGGCATTTTCTGGACCTGCATGTGTTTGAAACATGTGCTTTCAATTCCGCACCAAAGAGTCAGGAGCTAATTTTAGTAATGAGTGTTCCAAACTCAAGGCTGTTAAAGGACTGGAATTTCATCAATAAAACAATGTCTCTATTGTTTTCTTCACTTACAACTAGGATAAGCTCTCAAAAAAATTATTTTTCTTAAAACATAACTTACATTATTAACCAATCCTGGCCAGCCAAACCCATATATGCTCTATTTAATGTTCACCCATTTCCAGGCTGGTTCCCATTTTTCCATACCATTAGTACCGTGTGTCCTATAAGGCTGCACCTTTGTAGCTCTTCCAAGGGTTGAGATCAGACGCGTAAGAATTTATGGTCCTAAAATCCCCAGAATTCCCTTTTCTTATTTAAAGGGCAGTCTTGAATTTTTACATTCTTGACGTTTAGTCACTATATGAACGTGTTGGTACTACAACAACCAGATTTTAGGGGCAGCAGATATTCTTCTTGAGTTTAGAGCTGTTCTTTTTTTCGACCCCTCCGGTGGTCTAAGTGGGAAGAGCGTCCACCCCAGATGCGGGAGGTCGCGGGTTGGAACCCCTGCCGAGTCATACCAAAGTCTTATAAAAATGGCACTAGCAGCTGCATTGCTTGGCGTTTACCATGAAGAGGTCAGTGTTAGGACCGGTCGGCCTGGTGTCAGGATAACATGATTGGATGGGACATGATGCCCCAGTGCAAGACATACTAAAAATTCCAAACTGCAGACATCATAATGAAATGACTCAGATTGTTAAAGCTACGTTAAAAATAAACTAAAACCCAAAGAAAGAGTTGATTTCTGAGTATTCTATCAAATGACAACTCTAAGGGAATTCAGAGTTTGTTTTCTCTGGAAATAATCAAATGACATCTCTAAACGTATTTACAGTTAGCTGGTATTCTCCGGAGACCATCAACTGTCAATTATAAGGGAATTTAGATATTTTTAATAATGATTCTAGGGTTTCCTTTCTCTGGGAACCATCAGATAACAACTACATGGGATTTTGGAATTTTTTTTCCTTAGGAGACCATCAAATGACAGCTTAAAGCCAATTTAAAACTGCTGTAAGAGTAATCAACTGTGCGGGCCCCTCAAAACATTAACTTATTTGCGCCATACTTATGCAGATAAATGTGATTATTTGATCCAATATATTTAAAACACATGGAAATATATTTGGCACACTCACCATTTAGTCAGGCAATACAAGCTTTAATTTACTTCCAGTATCCCATGTGACGATAAAAACTAAGCACATACGTATCAGACATTTTCGGAAGCAAAACCTATAACTATCAAAAGAGTCATAGTCATCAATAAACACTACTTTCATTCAAGCAAGTACACACGGACACGCTCCCCCAGATAAACATTTACACACATTCCTCTATAAACCAAAAATTCATAGACATTAATTCTGTCATGTAAATAACACCTATCTGGGCATATACTACTACTACTACTACTACTATTACTACTACTAATAATAATAATAACAATAAATAACAACGATGATGGTGATGATAATGACCATAGTTGTCGTCATCATCACTATCTTCATCAAAATATATGGTATTATTTCTCGGTTCAAAAGTCTTCACTATACAAACACCTAGAGTATATCGTATTTACCTATTTCTGGTGATAGCATCTGAAAACTATCAACTCTATATCGCTTCATTTTCACGAGCGGTCACTTGAAACGTTCTAATCATTAGTAAAACCCAATCTAATTGCTAGAACAAATCAAGTCCTTAAGTACGTCTTTGTGCAAATAAATAGTTGGCGATTGGAAAAGAGAAATCATTTAGTGCAAACAGATCTGCCTGATATGATAATTCTAAAGGTACAAAGTGCGCATTAGGTGAGAAGGCGTTATGGTTAATGGGATTGAATTTTCAATAGACTCACTTAAAATAGACCTACTCTTTATTTCATCTGCTCCTTGACTGTTACATGACCTTTCTTGTATATATATATATATATATATATATATATATATATATATATATATATATATATATATATATATATATATATATATATATATATATATATATTGTGTGTGTTGTGTGTGTGTGTAGCAGTAGCTAAATACTCTCTCTCTCTCTCTCTCTCTCTCTCTCTCGTAACATAAAAGCTGTGTCATCTTTTAAGATTCTGATAAATACATTAAAATTCAATTCAAAATGATTATCAAAACCGTAAATATTCTAAACCGTTTAGTCGTCTTTTTATCCTGTACAGCTGAATAATTCAAAGAGAATCTTTAATGTTGTACAACACCATACTCTTACCTACATTTACACTCTCAGCTTGGTTGGCAGTAACACTTATGGTTACATTTTTATTACAATTCCACACTTTACCAAATGATAATGCTATGTAAAAGTTAGAAAACGTTATACTACTGATATGTTCTTCTATTAACCAAACATGTATGTCTTATCTATTAATACATGATTAAATCAGTTACATTACGGCATTCATGAACCATAAAATACAATATAATGGTGAAGGTTAGTAATCAGTGGAGTGTAACGACATATCCAGATGGGCATGAGATAGGAATCTTCCCAAATATCCAATGAGATGATATAGGGCGACACTAGAAGATATATCGGTATTACATTATTAAAACATCCGTGAAATTATATCGGTACGTAGGGCGTCGCGTGGTTACTGACAATGTTCTATTCAAAAGAAAGAATCAATGTACTCTAATCAACGGCCAAAGGAGATATATTCCTTCTACATTAATATTTTATACATCTCCTACAAAGATAAAGTTGGGTAATCTGTCACCTCTCTTATCTGATCGTGACCTCGCATAAAATATAATAGTGTATAGTTTATTCTATCGTTCGACTTGAAATCAAAGTGAAAAAAACATCAATAGCTGTACTGTCTGGTATACCTTAACGAAATACACCAATCTTTGCATTGTTAATGACAGCTTTAGCGAAAACCACAAATATCTGTACTGTGAATTAATACTTGTGCGAAAACCAACAATGTTTATACTACGAATAACAGTTTTAGCGAGCTAAGAAATTTGACGATTTTAGCGAGGAAACTAAAACCGCGAAAATGTTATTCACAGCAAAGAATATTATAGCATAGCATATATTAAAACTCCCTTGATGCTTTCAAACAAAGACGTCAGCTGCAATAACAGAGACCACATAGACTACACTGTTAAACTCTCATTTTATAAGACTAGATATTTTTATATACTGTTAAACTCTCATTTTATGAGACTAATTATTTTTATATGAAACGTATCGACAGTTTTGCCTTTAAATATGTATTTTTTATTTGATCATACTCAATTTAACGGAAATTTCCTTGGGAGCCCACACACACTCTCAATCCAGAAAATGATGGCAAAGTTTAAAAGTTCACTTACCAGACTTCATAGATCTTGATGTCATGTTGCTTTTCTTGACATGAGTTCTACTAAGTATATACGAGGACAGCTCATCGAAGAATTGAGGGAACAACTTTACAATAATATCTTTTGATTCCTGGTGGATTCGCCTGAAAGAGTTAAACAAAAGAGTAATGGAAACCTCTGCACGTTGTTTTGTCGCTTGGTTTCACTAAAAGGAGTCAATGAGTACTGTAGGCTGTCATTACCGTTGTGTCACCTTTATAAGAAAAGTTAAATAGTCGCCTAAGAAGGGCATGTCAATGTAGCTACAAACTATAAGAGGAATTAATTGGATAAGTTCACAAAATTTAAATCTGTCCTACCAGTTATTTCATAAAAATTGCACTTTGTTGTTTACACACACTGCCGAAATCTATTTTGGACAGTTTGACACCTGTACTACCAAAATTGCTGAACTTGCATTTAGCTTAATTAACATCACTTTTAACACATTATTGGCTATATCATGCTGTGGAAATCGGAGCTAAGCGCTTTTTCCAAAGTACCATTGAGGCAGCCTATATAGGCTAACCCGTGACGAGTATCGAACCCGCGAATCTTGGATACGGAATACGACTCTCTTCCAAATGAGATACCATAGTTTCCTCTGCGTTCGCTAGCTCGCAAGCTCCTTAAAGCAATATAGGCATATGCTGACTGATCATTAGTAATATTGACCATCACTTATGAGGGAGTATAAATTAGCAAGGAAAGCGAAAAATGTACCCTTTGTCATTATTTCCTTGGTAAAAAAAAAAAACAAGAAATAAATATATATTTAATCTACGCCATTCTACCTCAAGTTTGATATTTATAGAGGTCACCATCAGGTGATACTGTGTACTTCACAATCACAATCACGTATTCTTTCATTGTGTAAATTTTAAAATCCTCTAGATGTATTATCACCGTGTTAGTGAACGTGAAATCGCTTCTAAGCGTATATGCCAAATCTATAAATAAAAGAAAATGAAATAATGAAAAGAAACTTTAAAATTTGCTTTCGTCTTTGTTTCTCTCTCTCTCTCTCTCTCTCTCTCTCTCTCTCTCTCTCTCTCTCGTCCAACTCCCCCTACGCGATTCATCCTGATGTTCTGGATTTTCTTCCTTATATAGCTCTACCTCTTTCTGCTTTCTGCTTCCCCTTATCTTCTTCAAGGCGACCCCGTTCTACCTTTCTATACCTCATCAAGTTGATTTCTTCAGACATAACGTTGTCTACACAATTCTAGATTCATAATTTATAATGGCCCCTTTGTACTGTAGGAGGTGCAGTGAACACATTATAAAAGCAAAATTTTCATTTACATCAATACAAATTTGCTGCATTCGATCTTTTGGCATTTATTTCTTTTGAAGAGCTACAAGTAGACGGACAGTAATTATGTACCGGCGTTAAATCGAAGGGAAAGACAAAGTTGGCTTTTCATACCTACTTTGAATAGAGCCAGTGGTCGGTTGATCGAACTTCCATGGACTCAGTCACAATTAAAGACCCAATCACACAGATACGACTTGTCAGAAAATTCCTGTACTATCTCGTATATCAGTAAATACACTGTAAGGTTCCTGCGTATTTTAAAGCTGTTTCACGTGTGTAAAGTTCCAGTTAGTTTTGATCTTTTTTTAAAGAATAAAACCAAACAAGTAGTTCAGTGTCGCGCGCATTATGTAAAACTTGAGATCAAATTTCACCAGTACATATGCAAAATAATACAACGATTTGAAAAGGCTTGACCTTAAGTTCTGATCATGAAATAAACTTGTTACTATATATGTACTTTTTGTATGCAGGTAGAATAGTAGAAAAATGTGAATACATAGGTTACATCAATTATGAAAATATGCAAGAAAAAACATTGAATTGTAACAATCGAGTTATATTAATTTAATTAAACACGTATTTTGGACGATACATATTTCTTCCTAGTTGATATGTACCTAACTACTTATAGTTACATGTTTGTGTTTTGGTAACAACCCTAACGTGGAGCACTGCTTTATGTATGTCAGTTCTTTTCCCTGCTCTAAATAGTCGTGTATCTTTAGGACTCACGGTACTAATGGTACGGAAGTATGGGAACAAGTCCGGAAAATGGCTAAAGATAAAATATAGTATATATGGGTTTAGCTTTATTTGGTTTCTTTCGTTATTCTCCATACATCCAATCTACCAGTTAATATTGGGACCGCTCCGGTGACCTAGTGGTTAGAGTGTGGTTAAGCGCTGTGCATTAAGAGGTTAGTGTTAGGACTGGTCGGTCTGGTGTCAACATCACGTGACTGGGTGGGACATGATGCTACATGTCTGTGGCATGATGCCTCAGTGCTAGACATCACTATAAACTGTGACACTGCAGACACCGTAGCGATATGACTGAAAAATTGTTAAAGACTACATTAAAAATCCACACACACACACACACACACACACATAGTTAATATTGATCAGCAGTGAATCCAAACAATCTTTCTGCTTTCTCATGTACTATTTTCCATATATTTTGGAGTCTATACACAAACAAAATGAACTTTTCATGATAATTTGTAGCCTGTTTTCTTGTCTACAGGTTTCAAGTTGAATCATCCAAAATGGATCCATGAATGTCTTTCACTTTTAACAATTTGAGATGAATGTTGGCTTTTTCTCTCATTTCATCGTTTCTCTGATTAGACATCATTCCCTCATAAAGGACTTATTGTCCTTGGTGATTTCATTTGCACACACTAGCCTTCGATATTTTCTAATCAGAAGTTATTACTTGCTGTATTATTTCTTCGTCGTAGCATATTCGCATCCTTTTACAAAATGAACACGATCTAATCAACAACAGATGCTCTTAAAGAGTTTATCTATGGCTTTTTAAGGTCAAAGCAAAAGGAAAATACACTGAAACTGAGAAAATCGGTATTTGACGGTTTACCCAATGCAAACAACATATTTCGAGGCCAATTTGGAAAATCTGACAATATCGTTCCTGATGGGCCACAAAACTTACCAGATGCTATGAAAATATTCTTTACAGGTCTGATCTACATTGAAATAGTGGTGACATGCAGGTACTGATAAATAAATCATGAAATAAATAATTCTATTGAAATTCTCGCATGGTCCGTATTTGTTTTTCGAAGTAATTGTAAATACCACAATGAACTTATCAAAGACTTTTCGGAGATCAGAGCGACTGTATTGTTCCACAGACTATACATTTTCTAAAAAGAATAAAGCTGATTGTATAAAAAATGCAAAACTTTTCTTTAACGGAAAATAGGCCCCGAGCTAAGAACATGCTCCTCTGGTAATTTAGGCATGTTCTGCACAGTCATTGTTCATAAAAGTGTCCAGTTAACCTTTGTGAATAATAATAATAATAATAATAATAATAATAATAATAATAATAATAATAATGGTGATGATGATGATAAACCAGTACAGAAAAAGTTTTCGCTGTTGCAAATCACTACGCTTGTTTATATTATGTATCAAAAAACCAACATACAATCTGCCACCCCGTGACCCAGAGTCGCAATCGGGTCACCAACGGCTTTTTCCCTTCAAGTTGATATGTTCCGATTGCCAGGATTCAGAATTCGTCACATACCTCCTATGTATTTCCTACCAAACACAAAGGTGGATAAATACATATATTATACATATATTTGGCAATTAAAGAATGTCAATGTGATTGCCATTTGTTTAAAATTTGACCTTTGACTCTCCATAAAAATCACTGGATAGGGTACCTAAAATAATGACCCTGTTGCACATGATTGCTATATGGCGAGGGTAACTAACAAGTTTAGCGAATTTCCAGTTTGTATGGGTTGGAGCAAAGTGATGGTCTGGCGGACTTAGCAAACAGGAAGTATTATCATATTCATGACACTAAAACCAAAGTGGAAGAGCTCTGATAATTTACGCAAAAAAAACGATTACTACATTTCAGAATATTTTCATCATATATAAATTTTATGTTATTAGTTTCTACTTAATATAGCGAACTAGCAGGAATATGCCATCGCGTTCAATGGCCCTTTTTATATCTGAAGATAAGCGGCAGTATGTATATCACAAAATACAAATAGTTCCCGTCGCTTATTACAAAAAAGTCATCACAGTTTAAATGAAGAATCACGTCCTAACTCTTGATTCCCATCTGGCTTTTCATCAGTGTGTGTGTGTGTGTGTGTGAGTGTGAGTGTATATATATATATATATATATATATATATATATATATATATATATATATATATATATATATTGTTACGAATATGTAATTAAATTACTTATGTGTTAGTTTTAAATTCTTTTTTTTATTTTATTTTTGTTTCATTACATTTTATTGTAA
This sequence comes from Megalonaias nervosa, assembly GCA_016617855.1. Taxonomy (NCBI): domain Eukaryota; kingdom Metazoa; phylum Mollusca; class Bivalvia; order Unionida; family Unionidae; genus Megalonaias; species Megalonaias nervosa. Next base: position 162,576 of record JAECUM010093011.1, on the reverse strand, counting down.
TGATAATTTTCATTGGATTTGAATATCTTTTCGGAAAATTGGCTTAACTCGATTAGATTATAACTGTTACTTCAGCACTATTTTTAGCTCAACCTGGTTCATAGATCTTGTTAACATCGAATTAAAACGGTTGGTTATTACCAAGGTCATTTCGGCCCACGTGTTAGCTAAATTGTAAACAGCCTTTCTTTTTTTTTATTTCCAGCTTAAGAATTTGACTTTTAGATAGGGCTATTCTTACCTACGTGCAAAATGGCATTTTTTGTATTGCGCTGTTCAATGTTAAGAGATCACGTGACCCACCACGCGGGACTGAAATGACGTTTTAGTTGGATTTAATACTGATATCTCAGTAAAATTTCGGCAGTCGTATTCCTACACCTCAGAGCTCAAGGTGTTTTTTCTATTGTTGATGTCAGATTGTTTTGAAGATCATCTATTTTTTTTGGGGGGGGAATTTAATAATTCATTCTCTAGAAAACTACACAAGTGCTTCATATTTATAAAAATTCTGGGAGAAAGATATTCAGTGGGAATTTATTCTGGAATTTTAAACGGAAACATTATAAACTGTGATTCAATCGAGGATCTGTTGCCACCAGTACAACGACCCTATCTGACGTCATCGCCTCCATATTGGAACGTCATCGAGATTCGAACCTGGATTAGAACTGTTTAGTGATAGGACTTATATTTTTCAACTTTAGGATTAATATTTGGATTATATTCACAAACCGTAAGTCCTATTCATATTTTACGTTGTTTTCTAGGGAAATAAATCATTTTTGTTAAATTTATAAAGCTTGTTGGCTTCACTTTTTTCTTTTGTTACTTTTGTACGAGCCTACACGTAAATATATATATATATATATATATACCATATATATATATATATATATATATATATATATATATACCTACTCTCTCCTCTCTCTCACACTCGAGTGTTACAAAATACTCATCACTGCATAAATACTCGATTTCTGTCAAAGTTATACCATATGGCACGACAAATCAATAGCTATGTTAAAGATGTGAACCGTGAAAAATTTAATTAACATCTTGACAATTTTATCAACGATTTATATCAAGTATAAATGACACTGCTTAGATCTGCAGTTTAAAGTATTCCGAAACTCTGCATGCGAGTGAAATTAGTACCTCATCTATCTCTTTTTCGAAGTACGGTGAAGCCATCTATAATCAGTCGAGGGAAAGATTTCAGAAAGCAGGAGATGGATAAATGAAGCAAAAAAAGCAGGAGATGGATAAATGAAAAAAAAAAGATACAAATATGGATACTCTTGGACATGGTTTTTTCATTTTATAAAGTGAAAGGGTCTGTTTTGTTTCAATGGCAATCGTGATAATGATTGTCAATAAAATTATAAAAGCAGAATCCACATGATCTTCCATCAGCAAATTCTAGACTTGGAGACGCAAAAGAGACGCAGTATTACAAAATTTCCAATTTTATTTTTAGAAATCCACAACAAAGTCAGTTAGATAGATAAGCTGAGAAATTTTTGTGTCACGGGGCTTTAAAGGAAACGCCGCAGTTAATTATGCTATCATATCACAATTATTTTTCCTCTATGTAAGGTATAACTATTAGTTATGGTACATTTGCTACTATATCTGAGAGAACTATCGTTCATTGTGCATACCCTAACTCACCTTAGCTCATGAAATCCTGAAAGTTTCATCGAGGGTTCTTCTCGTTGCTTTTTGTACATTCATACGATAAAAAGATCGACTCGTGGGAATTATAAAATCACGCCCAAATAACATGCAAATTTAGACGACACATATCACAGTGTTAATTCTAGGGCAAATATTTTAACGAAGTAGTTTTGCAAACTTTGAAATTTACGCTTTTATTATCAACATGGCTCGTAACATTTCAAAATAATTAAGCTAGCAATGACATAATAGAAATTTGGTACAACTTAGCCTGATTATCTTCCTGATTTGGTAATCCTCAAGGAGAGCTAACTGTGGTCTGATGACATTTGATAACCTAACTTCGTTTGTGGGTAGAGATACGTCACTACTATATTTTATCCCGTGAGGCAGAAACGTGCAAAACTATGGAAAGAGTGCTGTATAGGTATTGAACTTTAAATCCAAAACCAACAAAGTCATCACTGGACTTGATGCCCAACATTAAACGAAAATTACGTTTATGACAGAAATATTCTAACTATAAAGAGTACAAACAAAATTATTAGACGACAAAAACAATGAGAGAATGGAATAATTTTATACTTGGAAACTTAAACACGATACGAACAAGTAATGATTTTATACTTGGAAATATACAAACAATGCGAGAATGTATTCATTTTATACTTGGAGAAAAAGAAAAAAAAACAAAACAAAACAAACAAACAATGCGAGAATGAAATAATTTTATACTTGGAAACTTAAACACAATACGAACAAGTAATGATTTTATACTTGGAAATATACAAACAATGCGAGAATGTATTCATTTTATACTTGGAGAAAAAAAAAACAAACAAACAAACAAAAAAAACAATGCGAGAATGAAATAATTATATTCTTGGAAACATACAAACTCCCTTTATTGGTAATTCATACCGTGTACTCTTGCTTGTGTCATACTTAAGTAAGTTTTCAAACGGTATTTATTTCCCTCTGATCATTTCATTTTCAAAGGAATATTTCATTTTCATATTAACATTGCTTCTTCTTCGGTGAAAGCTTAACTGTGTAGTATTATTATTCATATTTGACAATGTTTTTAGCTTTTCAACCACATACACAAACAATATAGAGAAAGCTAACCTGACACTTTTGTCCGCACACGAAGGACTTCATCAGCAGACTGATTTAATCTCGACGACTGTTAACATCGCTCGATAGAATGGTGAACGATGTTAACAGATATGCGGCAGGTTATAACGTCCCTTCCCCCCCCCCCCCTTTGTTCAGCGCCGGTCTATGCGCACGGATGTAGATTGACTCCTTAACCATTCCCACTCCCCACCCCGCTCAAACCAGATTTGTTCTCGATCTAGGATATTTACCGAGTTCCAAGTTACGGTATGCCAAGGGCAAGAGTACCAAATACACATTATAAGAAGTCTGGATGTGAAAACCCTATGTCAGTGGTGGCGCTCTACAGATAGTACGTACTTCCGAGCGAGTGACAGGTGTAAGGTGAAGTTGTGTGCATTTGCAATAGGATAATGTTGGCATACCTCTTTGCTGCTTTCATGTACTGTGCCTGAAGTTTCTTTACATATTGTAATTGTGGAAACTGTACATGATCTAAGAACAGAGCTGATCAAAATCGCTACTCCCGCGTGCTCGACAAATCAGCCTGAATTAGTCCAAAGTACATCAATATTAGCAGTTATTAAAATAGGGAAAAAGAATTTTCCCAGAGTAGGCAATACTAACTTCGTCAAGTTCAATAGATGAACTACAAAATATATAAAAATAAAAAAAGCTATCAGCTCGTTTTTTTTTTTTTAAACAATTTACCTTTGAAGTCTAGGAACTGAAAATGACTAAGCGGATTTGTTTTTTTGATCGGTGAACATCTTAAGGCCAAGCTTTGATACTCCATAACCCAAATTATACCCATCAATCATACACCAAAATATTGGGAATTAAAAGTTCTTTCAACAATGCCTAAAACGTACAAGGGTTTTCTTAATAGCCAGTATAACCAATGCGGGAAACCTGGGAACATCGTTTTCTTTAAAACTCTAACCATATGCAAAATACGTAATTGCAGAGATTAGCTACATGACGTTCCATCCTGAGTAGCGATAAGACTTTCAAGATAGCAGTTTGGTGGTCATATTGGATATCAAATCGTCAGAAAGTTTTATTCATGGTCAACCAATCATCATAAGAAGTATTGTGGTGAAAACCGCATGTTATGACAATCCATTCAGGAAGAATGACGATAACATTTTCAAGATGGCTGCTCTTGCGATCGTATTGAATGTATGCGATGTACTCTTTTCAGTTAAGACCAACTGGATTTTGAGATGAATGTGTGTATAAAATTTCATGACAATCCTCAGAGTAGTTTAGGAGATGTAGCGATTATAGACGTGTTAGAATACGGACAGACAGTGGATGTCAGACTACCAATTGATATGAAACGTTACAAAAATTATTTTCTAGTTAAAGACACCAGAAAACCACACTGAATTACTTGCATTATACCAAAAGCGCATGTATGTAACTCGAGGCAGGCTTATGTACTTTACGAAATTTTCTCTTTTAGAGGTAATCCCTACATGTGCACTAATATTTAACGATATATGGATTTTCTTAATCCTGTTTATGGAATTACGCCCAACTTGGGTTCCCCGGTGGTTTATAGCGCTCGCTTTTGCAGACCACATACATATCGCCTCTCGCCGTGTTAATTCGTTTCTCGTCGCGACCAGCATGGGTATGTGAGAAAGCTTCCAGTAGCTTCCCGTGGGTATGTGATTCTTCTGGTGTATTCCTCCACCAAATATACTGGCCGCCATACACAGCGTATCACGTGCTGAAAAAATTATTTAAACACACAAAACCAAACCAAACGCTCAAAAATAACAAAGAGAAAAAGAAAAGAAAAGAAAATGCCCACCTTAAAGTTATGAAACACCTGCTCGATATGTAATGGATATTTCCATTTCAAACAAATCACCTGACATACGTCTTCTGCCCCATGCCACGAAACTTCAAAAATGTTTTTTATTTTTTTTATTTTCAAGTTCATCAGTGAATCGAATATAGCTGATTCTTGAAAACTTTCTTTGAAAGGTAATACCTTTATTTGATTTTCAAAAGATAAGAACTTTTGATGAGGTATATTAAATCTTGATCGATATATGAGGTAAACCATTACAATACGGAATGATCTATGGATTATTTCAGTACATAGGACCTGCGTTTCATTACTGTTTTACTTTGGAAATCGATAAAAAAAAATTCGGTTAGTATGTGTTTTTTTTCAAAAAGGACTTAAATAAATAAGAGAATATAGAAAGAACGACAGGAGGGATGTACAAACATGAGAACTGATAACGTTTCACTCAAACTGTTAAACTGTATGTCTAGATAGGCACACACACACACACACACACACACACACACACACACACACACACACACACATTTCGCGTCTGAACTTAAGAACAGCACAATGCCAGCTTTATTACCGCACCCCTGATTCTCAAAAAAGCTGCAAGTGTCGTCTTTGTTCGTCTACCCATGGCATAATTGTCACATAAATAGTTAGTCGCCCTTTTTTCTCTACTGCGATCTCCTTTTCTTTCTTAAACTGCCAAATCACTAGAACAAGATAAAGGGGTTTGACACAATATCTACCATCTCAGAATTGTCTTTCCCCGATATTTGATAAATAAACTTACTAACTGAGCAGGCATAAAAAAAAAACCCAAATAAAATAACCGATCATGATGTAACATCATTAAATGCATGGAACAGAAAACAAACATATGGAAATGGCGAGATGCCATTAGTGTAGTGGGGTAGTAGGGGGCATATGAGGCCAAAGAAGGAAAAACAGCCTGGGCCTGTATGGCGCATATGGGAATTTTGTATAGCGACAATAGGAATGGAACAGGTAGGGTGACGTCACGGTACCGGACACTTGCAACAATGTAGCAAGTGGCTGACCTAATTTCGCGTAGCTACTCTAGGAAGGGACAAATACAATAGAGACTGAGACAGACATATACTAATACAAGCCCGAGATTTATATATAAAGCATTACTTAGACCTGAAATTATGTTGGCGGTGTTCATAAATTTGCATAATTATAATGATGCTATAAATAGTTATAATCAAGGAAAAGACTAACGCCAAAAGGGATGTGACTAAAAGTAACGCTAAATAACGAAATTGTCCCAGAATTTAACGGAGACTAAACATGTCCCTGAACATTAGGTTACATTGGTTTAGACTAAAAGTAGTACTAAAATTACGACATTGTCCGGACTACAGTGGAGGCTGAGAAAATCTGGAACATTAATATTCAAATGACTGTGACTAAAAGTAACGTTAAAATTATGAAATTGTCCCAGAATTTAACGGAGACTGAACATATCCCAGAAGATTAAATTATATTTGTTTAGTCTAAAAGTAATACTAAGATTACCAAAATGTCCCAAACTCTAGTGGAGACTGAGAAAAACTCCGGAAGATTGTAGTCAGATTGCCGTGACTTAAAATATTGCACTAAATTTCCGAAAAATTTAGCGGACTTGAATGGAAACTGATAACTAGCCAGATGTTTTGGTTGTCAGAAATGGCAAAGACAAAGTGTAGCACTAAATTCTGAAATTGCACCGGACTTTAGCGGAGACTGAAAATAATCCATAGATAAATTTTAAAAATGTTACCAAGACTTAAAGTAGTACTGAAATTATTTAAACTCATACCGACCTTCGCGGAAACTGAAAAATTGTAAATAAAAAATTAAAATAAGCGATACTATAGCGTCAATGGGAATTAGCATTACGGGACCCTACTTTGTACTATAGCGTCAAGATTTATAGCGTCAAATGGCACACCCTGGGACACTATAGCGTCAATGGGAATTTTGTATGGGAACAATAGGAATGGAACAGGTAGGGTGACGTCACGGTACTGGACACTTAAAACAGAGAATAATGTTTTTGTGAGTTAAACATAAATTATACAACAACTAAAAAATTTTTTTAGGCAAGAAAGAATAAATCGTTTCGAGACAGTGGACTGGCCCTGAAAAGGGTCTTTGTCGCGAATGCATAAAACACACCACATATACTATCCAAACAAATGAACGCGAACGCATAAAACACACCACATATACTATCAACACAAACGGACGCGAACGCATAAAATACACACATCTACTATTCACACAAACGGACGTGAATGTATAAAACACACCACATATACTATTCACACAAACGCTGCGCGAACGCATAAAACACCACATTATCTACTATTCACAGAAACGCTAGGCGAACGCATGTAACACACATTCTACTATCCACAAAAACGCTAGGCGAACGCATGAAACACCCATATATACTATCCACACAAACATACGAGAACGCATTAAACACACACATATATACTATCCACACAAACGAATGAGAATGCATAAAACACACACATATATACTATCCACACAAACGACCGAGAATGCATAAAACACACCATACTTACTATCCACACAAACGAATGAAAATGCATAAAACATACACACTATACTATCCACACAAACGGACGCTAACGCATATAACACACACTATTATTTTCACACAAACGGGAAGAGAAGAAAAACACACCCATATCTACTTTCCACACAAACGTACGGGAGCGAATAAAATACACACCATACTTACTATCCAAATAAACGGACGAGAATGCATAAAACACACCACATATACTATCAACACAAACGGACGCGAACGCATAAAATCCACACATCTACTATCCACACAAACGCTAAGCGAACGCATAAAACACCACATATACTATCCACACAAACGCTACGCGAACGCATAAAACACCACATTATCTACTATCCACAGAAACGCTAGGCGAGCGCATATAACACACATTCTATCCACAAAAACGCTAGGCGAACGCATAAAATACCCATATATACTATCCACACCAACGAGCGAGAACGCATAAAACACACCATACCTACTATCCACACAAACGACCGAGAATGCATAAAGCACACCATATTTACTATCCACACAAACGTCCGAGAATGCATTAAACATACACACTATACTATCCACAGAAACGGGAAGAGAAGAAAAAAAAAGCACACCATACCTACTATCCACACAAACGGCCGAGAATGCACAAAACACACCATATTTACTATCCACACAAACGAACGCGAATGCATAAACATACACACTATACTATCCAAACAAACGAAGGAAGAGAAGAAACACACACACACACACACACACACACACACACACACACACACACACACACAACAGTAACGGAGTGAGTGTTTATAATCACACTACTCTACATTCGCACAAATTGGCAACTTGAATAATCTCTCTTTTCTAGAGATTTGGTTAGCCCTGAGAAGGGCTGTTTTTCTTGGAACTCCAATTGCACCTGGCTAATGGTGGCACCTACCAGGTCTGGCCCCACAGACGCAACGTCGGCTCCAGTCCTGCTCCCAATTGATGCGTGTGGTTGGGAGCGCAGAGGGAGCTTGACTGGCTTCATTATTCCAGTCTTCAGTCTGAGGGATAGTGAACACTTGTTCCCTCCTTCTTCTATTCCACACCCTGGGATGATGTTGCTGAAGCTGCGGCTCCCACTCTTGCCGCTGTCTCTGCAACTCCTCCAAGGCCTCCTCCTCCTCCCAATTTTCAATTTGAGGGACAGCGGCTCTCGGTCGTTGTGGTACTGGTAGTGGCTGCGGTGTTGGTAGTGGTTGTGTAGGCGTCTTCACCTCATGCTTGACCTCACAGACAAGTCTTAACATGAGGTGAGGCAGGATCCGTCTCTTCTTTTCTTTTTCTTCTTCCTTCTTCTTTTTTTCCTCCTCTTCTTTTAACCTGGCTTCCTCCAGTACCGCCTCCATAGCCAATTCATCTAGAAGGCGCCTGGCATGCTCCAGGTGCATCTTGAGTTCCAACAGTTTTTGTAGTCTGCTCATCTTCTTTGAAGTTGATGAGTCAACAGTGGTAGCCAGACTGACGAGTGCTCTGCTTTATATTCCTGGAGCACAAACGTGAAGGAAAACATTCCTTTCTCCAAAACTTACCATAACCAAAAACAAAACATCAAACGCGCGGACCTAAAAGAAGCACTCACGTTGACTTTTTTACTTACAAACACAGACATGCACGATTTGACAAGACAGAGAAACAAAGGGTGGATGTTTTTACTGACAAAAGAAAAGAAGTTCTTATAGACACACTTCTATTTTGTTTAGACACACACACACACACACACACACACACACACACACACACACACACAGAAATTTGTTTTGGCAATTTGAATTAGTATGTCTTTTCTAGAGTATTGGAGTAGCCCTGAAAAGGGCTGTTTTTTGTTGATGGGGAGTGATGGCAATCTTTTTTTACTGTCTAAGATTGCGTCCCCGTCTGGCAGCAGGCTTTCTTATACGATACGGCCTGCTTCTGCGGAAAGAGAAGGAGAACTCTTTGGTGTCCACACGGCAGTCGACAAAACCTCTGTCCGGTTCTTGCTGATGCTGCTCTTGCTGCTGCTGTTTTTGTTGCTGTTCTCTCTGCTTCTGAAGTCTGTACTTCTCTGTCCATTCTTCTTGTTCTTTCTTAATTTCCTCTCTGAAGACCTCTTCCATCAGGTCTTGGGTTATGGATAACATCCTGACATCCTCTATCTCTTCAGGCTTAGGTATCAGGTTTAGCCTGACACGATGTAAATTGACGTAAGCTTCGTTCAGCTTGGCTAATCTGGAAGGCATCTTCATAGGTTGACAAGTCAACAGTGGATGGCCAGACTGGAGACCAACCTGCTTTATATGGTTCAAACGCGGACGCGATAGAAAACATCCTTACTTGGTTTTTGTTGAGTTGGAACGTTATGATAGCGAATGTCATGGTGAGGGATAGAGAGAAAGTCAAAGAGCATATATTCACAGTCTTTTTTTGAAAACAAACGACAGACACATTTATTTTTTCAAAAACACAACATTTTTTTGTTCAAACAAATAATCAACCACTAACAATTAACAATTAACAATAACATCAAACAAATTATTTTTGACAAGGTTGACAACGTTGTGAAATCATATGAGATTTCCATTGATGGAAGTCATGAGGCCATTGATGTACACTACAGTTTCCTAGCCAAAGACAAAATATAGCCATAATGGTCACAAAACCATCGATCTACTTTCTCATCGTTTCTAGAAGAGTGACTATCAAAATAAGTCATTAATGTTCTAAAGGATATCCAAGACTGCGATGATGAAGAAAATACACACAATATTGCCCACACACCATGGAATCTGTGCCTTGTAATTTCACATTATTGTATAGAGTCGTCTGGGCATTTCTTCTCCTAAAGTCAATGATGGCGTCTTCCAAAGGGGGTAATCCATACGAATCAAAATATTCCACACAATCCTCTTGAGGGAAGTAGACGGCAACCCAGTGAGTTCCTGGGAGATGACTGTCGTCCGTGTTGATGACATAAGCTTGATGGTCTTGCGATGAGGTAGTTCATCTTTAGCGCACACGACAGGATTCCAAGAAGTAGTATACGAACTATTGTTCAAAAGGTAATAAAGTTCCCAGGTATCCATTTTTTTTTTTACCACAGGTAATGATAAGTCATCAATTCAATTCTGATTTTTTGTTTGAAAATCTCTGTCAAGTAACCGTTTCTTTGCCTTGTCTCCCAACTCTAGGCTAAGAGTGCTTCGATGCGACAGATTTCCAGAGTAGTCAATGGGGGGCAGGAATGATCACGCAATCCTTTATACCACTCATGCAACACTGCTTCTTCCGAGATGAGACTCCATGCGTCGTCCAGATACTCGTCCAATTTTTCTTCTTGACTCATCATCAAACATTTATTGTGTTGAATTTGACTGGGATGATCGTTTTGACATCCATAGCAATCTTTCTTGGTCAATTCCGTAATTTTATCCTCCAGGTGTTTAGCAAAACAGGAGACTAAATGTTGTTCTTGTTCTGGCCATCTGGACGTGACTACTACCTCGTCCTCTTTGTCTTGGTCTTGGGGTTCTGCTTTCACGGTATCCTCCCATTCCATTTCCAAAGATTCTCAACCGTTCAATGAGGGAAAAGAGTCTTCCATATTTTCTAATAGTTTAAAATGTCTTCTCTCAAACTGTTGATTGCGATGGTATTGTCGAATTCGGCATACAAGATGACGTTGACCGTCTCGGTGAGAGCTTTTGCAAACTGAAGTTCCACACGCAGTTGACCGGATTTTATAGGGTGGAAATGTCCCTCGTCGCTGCCTTGGTCTGGAATGAAATCAAAGGCCCACAAAGTGTAACCTCCTACATAATCTTCGTACGAAATACCGTGACTGGTGTTGGTTCCTAGTTGTCCGGTAGCTTCGTACAGGGACAAGTACGATCTCAAGTAATTCTTCTGGGTAAAGTTAGGTTCGAAGGGTCTGGTACATAAGGTCTTGCCATCGCGACTGACTTCGATCTTGGACACTCTGTAGTGCTTAAACTGGAAAGGAGTTTGATCGTGGGTTCCGTTGAGGGCTGCATTGCTGACGATGTCAGCGATTAAACGTTTGGGTAACTGTCCTTGGAACAGATGATCTTCGATCTTGGATCGGAGTCCAGCAGCAATGGTGAAAGTTTTCACTTCTACGCGTCGCATCGGATACTTGGCGGTCGTTCTCCTCAATGTGTGACTGATGTCGTTTCCCGCTTTAGGTAACACTTCTACGTGACGCACGTAAAGTCTGGCTTCTTGGATGATGGTTTTGTACTCGCTGGCATGAGCCATCAAATGGAAAGCGACACTGCTGCGATTGAGTCTCAGGCGAATATCCACTCCGTTGAGCAAATACCTGTCTTGCAACCACATGTCCAAATGCAAACGATCCATCAGTTCTAAATTACGACCTTGCAGGATTTTCTTTCGACGGTCGTTAAAGCCTACATTTTGAGGATCGTGATCGACTGTCAGGGCTGTGTCGTTAAACTTGTTTTCGCCTGCGGTGTCAGGTTTCCAAACCAAGCAAGCATCCAGATGAGTGTTCTTGGCCTCTTTTCCGTACGTCAAGAGATTTTCCAGGTACGCTCGGTAAGGGTAAGTATCCATGCTACTGTTGACCAGTTTGTTATTCAAGTACAAATCCACTTCGCTGAACAAGGAATGCATGAAATTGTTGACGGGAGCTACTTTAGCATCGGCACCCGGATTGGTGTTGTCCGCTTTGATCACTTTCAGTTTCAGGTACAAGTAAGTGCTATTCAGATCGAGATAATCTTCGGGCTGTCCTTTGATTTCAAACTCGATGGGAGCTGAATCCGTCAAAGAAGAGACGGGATGAAATTCGACCCATTGGGATTCTTGCATCGTCATCATGGTGGGTGGCATGGCAAACAGATCCAGTTCCGACTTGGAACAGGCGCAAGACTCTCGGTGCATCATTTTCTGTCTGTGATTTTTTTAATAATCAAAAACGTCTAAGTCTCTGACGGTTTTTCTTTTCTTAGTCTTTCTAGCTCTGGGAGTGTGAAGTCCTCTCAAGGGGTGTCTTCGTCGTCTTCTTCTGCCTTGTCCTTGCTGTGTCGTCAGGGAAGCAGGAATGCCTGACTCGGCATCGCCCAGAGCATTTATAGGAGTTTCTCGTCTGCCCAAAATGTCTTTACCTGTTTGAAGTAACACATTTTTGTCTGCTCTCAAGAAAGCTTCTTTGTGGTTTTGTTTGTCAATGCTGACATTTTGCAGAAATTCGTTACCTTGCGTCAACGCGGCATCTTTCAAGGCGTGTAATCCCCGTGTCACCATCGGTTTCAAAGCGGGAACCACTGTACGAAAGGCCGATTTTAGCATATCTCCTAAACTATGTCCTCGTTGTCGAGCGACTCCTTGGTACCCAGGATACATGACTGACATGGAGTTAGAGTAATCGTTTTCGAAAATGGAGTTTCACTGTGACTTTCCCTTTGGTAAATGGAATATTTTGTCCTAGATCTTCTTTTATAGTAATGTTGACAGTGTCGAAATATGACTTACTGACGGGCAAATAGTGAGGATGTACAAATTCGCGGTGAACGTGATAGGTGTTTCCATCTTCCTCGTCAGCGTTTGTGGCAGAATCCACTTTGAAAGGAATGACACGCAGTAACGGTACGGAAGTGTGTCCCACCACGTTGTACTCCACCACATCGGAGTACACAAAAATCAAATTCAGTCCTTGGTTCATTTCTACAGGGAATCTAAAATATTTCGCAAAATCCGAGTTATTAGTAATGGCTGGTATTTCGGTTTTCACCTTGATCAACTTAGGGTCTCCACCCAAAATGTCATACAATTCAGGACAGAATGTAATGGCCAATACTTTGTCTTCTGAAAATATGATCAGTAGGCGACGAGCTATTTTGTGGTATTCGATCGTGACACTTTTTCTGGTTCTCTCCAAGACTTTACCAAACATGGCATTGAATCTGTCAGCAATGGTGTTCACCAAATGTTGACCACTAAAATAATAACTTGGGGGAATTTTCAACCGATAAGTAGTTCATTTAGTTTTGGAGTCTTGTGATTTCATAGAGTCACTTACACTGGTGCGTTCATCCAAGGCTTGTTGCACTTGCTCGTCATGAACTTCTACCGTAAAAGTGTTTTGATTTTCGACGATGTTTTTGATTTGCGTAGGGTGAATCATTTCCAATAAAGCCACTTCCCAATGGGCTTCGTGATCCAATTGGATGGCCTGAGTTAATCTGGCCGTGTAACAGCAGAAAGTGTTATTGGGAAACACCTCCATGAAACTATCACTGGGTAACGTTAAGTAAAATTGGTTGTTCATAATTCCACAGTTCTAGTGTCCGAGGGGTCACTGGAAGTCAGAGGAGTGTAGAAAAGGGGATTGTTGTGATTGGATTGGTGACTGTTGGAAGGGGGACTGACGTTGGACGCAAGGCTCAAGTTGTTGTTCCCGTTAGAGGAATATTTCAGGGGCGGATTGGGAAGAAGGTAACCGATGCAACTGCTGAGTAAAATGGTCAACAATTGTATGTCTCCTTGTTGAAACCTCAAATTAACAATGGCAGCACCGATGACACAATACACCACAAAGATTTGGCAGAAAAAGACGATTTGGGTTTTAGGCACACGTTCTCCACACCACACCAACAAGGGTTGCTTTTGTAGATCTTGCACAGAAAAACTGGGCGAAGGAGTGGTCACTGCGGTAGCTGAGGTTCTGTTGAAGGGCATGATGGTCACTTCTTTTTATAGTCAATGATTTGCGAAGCGTCGATCCAAGAGTCAAAACTGGGAGGATATCGTTTGCAACGTACTTTGAGTTCTTTGATACGTTTTTTACCCACTTTACGAGTTCTTTGATCGAGAATGCTTTCGATCTTGTACACGTCGTCTTCCTTTTTGGTCACACGTTGTAATTCGGGCAAGTAAAACGTTCCTTTTAACACTTCTCCGTTCATGTCTTCTAATTTATAGACGGGAGGATGACGGCCACGCACTCGTTGAGTGACACAAAACAATTCGGTGGTCCAATTGGGTAAGTAACCTTTGTCGAAAGTGCGTTTGGTTTTGCCAATACGCACCCAATCTCCTGTTGCCAACACTCCAGCTTTCTTGGGGACAGTTACCGTCGGGGAGGTACCAAACAAGCTCTTAAAGACGGTGACTTCGTTGTCGGGAGTCACTTCTTGGGAGGCACGTCCGATGCTTCGATGGTAAGATTGGTTGTACGCTTGGACGAGGTGTGGCAAGATGTCGATGTACTTGAGAGTGTGTTGATGCGTAAAATATTTCCACATGCGTTCTTTCAAGGTGCGTTCCACGATGCTGGCTTTGGTTTCGCGATTCTCGGTGGTGAAAAAATGAATGTCACGTTTCTTCAATTCTTTTTGGAAAGCTTGGTTCAGAAATTCGGTGCCTTTGTCGGTTTGCCATCGAAGAGGGTGACGCCCACTTTGTTTCAACACCAGTTTGAGGGATCGCACTAACTAACTGCTCGATTTGGAAGTCAATGGCACGGCCCAAGCAAATTTGGAAAAGACGTCGATGACACAAAACAAATATTTGTAACCACGATTGTAGGTTGCCAAATGAGAGACATCGGCTAAATCGGCTTGCCATTGATAATGATGCCCTCCACTCGGGTGCGACTTCTGGAAAATTTTCGTCGAATGGGTTTGTGTAAGGTGTACGTGGCTTGTTCTTGTAACCAGCGTTGTACTTGAGGTAAACGAACATTTTTCAGTTGAGTTTTGGCAGCACGATACAATTTCTGAACTCCACCGTAACCTGCAGGATGGGATAGATCGTAGTAAATGCTGGCTAACACCATCTCCATTTTTTAAATAAGTGATCCACTCTTCGCTGATGGTACTCTGAAGTGGTTTAGAAACGGCTTTACGTGTCCGATGTGCCACAGGAGTAGAAGTCGAAGGTAGTTTTGGTGGTAGTGGCGGTGGTGGTAGTGGTGGTAATGGAATGGCTTTTGTCTTCTTTTCTTTTATCACTTCTGCTTTCCCTTCTTTCTTTTTCACTTCTGTCGAAGGTGGAGTGGACATCATCTTTTTAACCCAAGCTTTAAGTTCTTCTCGTTGCGGTGTAGGTGAAGGGGTCAGCAAGGACGCTGCAATCTTACTGGGGATGGGAGCTGCTGACGATGTTTGAAAGACTTCTTTTGCTTCTCTTCCTCAGGCAACCGTTGGGCTGCATCTGTCTTGACCACTGGGGGTGGTAGTGGTGGTGGTGGTGAACTTTTCATCAGGGCCTTAATATCTTTCAGAGTTGGCTGAGCTGTTTCGTCTAAAGCTTTCTGGTGAAAGAGTTGCAGTCGTTGCAACAATTTACCGTACCGTTGCGACTTTTCCGTTTCTGAGAAATCGCTGAGATCCATCAACGACTGAAATTCGTGTTGTAACTGGGACACCTCGGTCAAATGAGGATTGGGAGGTAAATGCGGGGTCCGTTGTTCTTGCCAACGATGGTATTCCTTCCATCGTTTGTAAGGGACTAAAGTCAGTTTTCGTTCTTCCATGGGATTTCAAGGGTCACGTCTGAGATCGTTTGACTCCAGAGTCCTCCTTTTATCTTCTTGGACCTTTTTATCTTCATCCTCCCTGGATGTTTCCCATCGTTCCCAATACTCCTTTCAGCAAGGGTGCTCCTATGGTTCCCAGCAAGGGTCCTAACAGGGGTAAAATTGCAATTCCTCCGCGTTGCACCATCTTTTTCTTTTGACGAATGGGTATTTTCTTTTGGACCATTTGACGAAGAACGTGTCGATGTTTGGCTAAGCATTCGTTCTGGTGTTTAGACAAAGGTATCGTTCCTTTCAAGACATTCAGACAAAATTCGCTCACCGTATCGATGACATCATTAGAGGCGGTTTGAATGAGTTTTTTTCGCATGGGTGGAGGAGCTTTGGACGGGACAGAAAACATGTCCCAATGTTTGACTAAATGAGGAGGCAGTCCTTTACTTTTCTCTCCTTTGGGGATAGAAGAAGGATGTCTTTTGCAGGGTGACATCTTTGTTTGTTGGTTGATTGGTTGATTCCGGGGCACACACCAAAAATACACTAACGACGATGACTTGTCACACGGTCTTTTATCATTTTTTGGGGGACTATCGCTTCGTCATAAAGGTGACGATGTGTTTTCCAAAATCGCCAAAGAATCCTCCTTTATGGTGGCTCCTCTTTTTCTTTGGACGAATATGCCTTTTCTGGGGGTGTCGTCTATGTTTGGCTAAGTGTTTCTTTGGATGACGAAACTGTCCTTTTCATTTTCCTTTCTGGACAGGAGAACGACGATGAGGAGACATCTTTTGGTGCACAACATACACTAAAGCCCATGGCTTCACATGCGTCCTTTTATCTTAATTTTGGCTAGTGGTCATAGATTTAAATAGATTTAAGAGTTTTGATCATGCTTGGTTATAAAAGACTAGCCACCCATCCTCCTTTTTGGTGACTTCTTCTTTTCTTTGAACGAGTGTGTCTTTTCTGGGGGTGACGTCTATGTTTGACTAAGTGTTTTTTTGGATGACGTGACTGTCTTTTTTTTTTCCTTTTCCTTTTTGGACAGAAGAACGACGATGGTGACGGTGTGCACTTCTTGGTGGGGCCATCTTTGGGCGTTCAGGAGCACAAAAACACTGATCAGTATTGTTTGCCTCAGGTCTTTTTTATACTGGAACGCGCCGCCACTGATTGTCTTTACGTCGTATCAACTTGATGACAGGCAACACGCGTCGTGAAGGAGTTCGCAACGGACTAAATCGGGACAGTTCTTGCTTGGACAAATTCAGTAAACTCTGTAACATGCCCGATCTCTCTTGGACTTTGCTTTTGGGGGCAGGTACTTTGTGAGCAGCGGCCACTGTCGCTAAAGAGGAAGAGGGTGTCACCGCTGGAGGAGAAGTTTTCGGAGACGCTTTCTTGCGGGAAGAAGCTGTTTTCTGTGGACTTTTCTTTTTCTTTTTCTGAGGCTGTGACCTGGTCTTGACTCCGTTGCTCTTTTTCTTTTTCTTCTGGGTACGTCGGGGAGTATGTTTTTTTTATTTATGGGAACAACTTTGGGAGCATTGGGATCTCATTTTAAGAGGGAGCGAATGATGACACCTCCTAGAGAACCGCTACGTCCAGGTTTCAAAATGATTTGCTTTTTGGTTTGAATATCGATGCGAGGATCGGCCAGTTGCATCAAGGCAACTTTGTTTCTGTCAAGAAAACGTTTGGTTTGATGTGGAATCTGAATGATACCTTGCAGTAATTGACGTGCTGTCACCGTAAACCATCGTAAGACTTCATTGAGACTAGCTTCTAAGACACGAGCACGTATTTGTGCATTTTTTTCGCGACTGATTCCGTACAAGGCACGAATCAATTTGATGGGAAGATGAGACTGAAGGGACGTCATATTGACGATGTGTGAGACAGAGCCAAAGTGGCCGAGGTTTTTTATAGATTTTTATTTTTGGTGAACGTGGTTGTGGTTAAGTCGACGACGGGTACGTGTACACGACAGGTCCTCCGTCTTGGCACCAGTGGTGAAACAGATGGGTACGAAATCGCAAATAATCGGGGGTAGTGGGTTTTAAATCCACGAGTAAATAAGCGTGTGGGGTTTGAGTGGCATCGTCGTACGCATGAGTCAGCCAAGGCGTTCCTAACTGTTTGCCTAACACTTGCAGTTGCGATTTATCTCTAGGGCTTTTAAACAAGACCACGTAATGAGCATTGAGACTGATGGTGCGATGGGCTTTACTTTGTTGAAACAAATTTTGGGTGATGTAAATGACACTGGCATTACGATGATGCCCTTTGCGCGTAAACAAGAGTTTAATTTCTTCTTCGTCTTCTCCTAACATGTCGTCAAAGATGACCAAATGGGTTTGACTAGGGTCAGACACGATCCCATCATCTTCGCCAGGAATGCCTTCCACAAACACAATGGAATCGCCTTGACTTTCTCGCAGAAGGCTGTACGCCGATTGCCACTCTTTTTAACACCACACGATGCGTTGAGGGGGACGATCGATCAAATGATGTTTATGTTCGATCAAACGTTTGACAAATTCAGTTTTGCCTGAACCGCTAGGTCCGGCAATGAGCATGTTAAATGGATGGCAAAGATACAAGGCCTCCCAACTAGTCCGATCTACGTGTTCGTCGATGACTTTGAAAGTGGAGGAAGAGGGAGCAGAGACAGTAGAGGTAGCCATAGTAATAATGAAAAGAATGTCACTTTTGACACGAAGACAGACAAGACAAGAGTTTTTATACTTTTTCCAGGACACGTTTATTGTCATCTTTAAAAGTGAACAACACGAAATACAATAATACATAAAAGCCAAATTGCTAAGTACATGAATAAAAGACACATCAAAACGATCAAAGTGGAATATAAACAAGTCTCTGTACAACATTTGTGGTGATCAAGAGGTGGAATTGTAGGGACAGTGTGTAATGTTCTTAGAGTCTCTACACTCCTTGGCACAGTCACACAAGTGTATTCCCGGAATGGTCTTTCGGGGATGTCGATAACGGTCCTGTCCTGTCCTGAAGGGAATGGTTCTTCTGGGAGTGGTAGTCCGTTTTTGTACCTCTTTTTGTCGGAGGCAATAAGTGTACTTTCTGCACAGAGATGGTCGTACTCCAGTGGCAAATCTAAATTGTTAAGTCACTACCATGCACATCACACACCGTTCAGAAGTGTCCTCTTGAACTAAGTTTACATTGTGTAAAAGATTTTGGTAACCCTCTAACTCTTCTTCTGGAATTCGTTGCAGTAAGTCTACCTTGTAGAACATACAATCACTAACAACAAACCAATCCTTCTCGCACACGAGTAGTTGATCAATGTCTGACCACTGGAACACTTTCATCAGAATCAGTCCTTTTATATCATTCAGGTACCAGTAGTTCAAACATCAGTGACGTAACGGATGCAATTGTTCTTTGCGTTTCACTTGTATTTTGACTAACTCGCGGTAAATGCTTTCTCTCAACTCCACAGGCAAGCCACGAATGTTCTCTTGTAACGTATCCATGACTATGTCAGTCAAACACTTTTCCTAGAGCGAAAGTAACGAATGTAGTGAGTAATTTCTGACCACTGCCATTGCAGGAAAAGGGTCCAGAATGTCAATAAAATCTTCAAATGTAAATGGTCTAAACCGGAATATTCGCAAGAACGCACACTTGATCCAGAGAAATCTGACTTGTTTGTTGACTTTCGTCAATTTCCTCTTGTGAATTTCTCGACATGAAAGATCCTCAGTCACCCATTGAGATTTTGCTCTGGCAAGTCCCAGCCAAATGTCCTTGTAGATCTTCTCTTGCAATTCGTTTGGTAATGTTTGAAGATTATTTTTCCAATAGGGTTTAAATACTTGTTTAGGGGTTGTCCAACGTTTGACTCCTAGCCAAGGAGCTGGTTTCTTAAACGACATGGTATGCCCACTTCAATGACGAGGTCCCACTAATGGTAGGTAGTGACAATCTGGAGACCATCGAGCATGTTCCAGGTAAGCACAATCTTTCTTCTCCCACTCGTGAAGTGACACACCGCAACTGAAGCACTTGACTTTATCCCCTTCGCCCAAGTAGATAAATCCGGCTCTAGCTAATTCTTCGGGGGTAGGTCCTCCCAGATATTTTGACCATTTTCCTCGAAAGGTTTCGAATCGACTTTCATAGGCGCAGCATTCAGGCAAACGCACAGGGAACGAATATTCGTCTTTCACAGGTTCATTTCGATGAGGGTACGGTGAAATATGTAGGAGTTTGCTCAGTTTTGGATGACATCCGAAGGGAGGTAGCCGCATGGTTTCATAATGATGACATCCACCATGAAAACAAGTACAATGAAAAGGTGTACGATGACGAGTGGCATCGCTTTCGTATCCATCAGGTTTGACACGCAATGCATCACTTTCCATGGTAGGTACAGTCGTAGCAAAGTTCCCATGATGTGGTACTGAATCGCTGAGGTCATAGCGTACGGCATCCCTGTTATTGCAAGGCACAGCATAGTACTCGAGTTTCTCGTTGGACTTGAGTCTTACGCTCGATACTTGCTGTGTGAAAGGATTCATTTTGCTCGCTTGGTGTTGGTAGTGACAATAAACTATCGGTCTTGGACGTTGTTCCTTTTTATACTAGTCGTAATGAAGTCTCGAGCTTGTACATCGTTCCTTTTTTAAGACCAGTTTTGGAAGTCTTCCTTTCTTTCTTCTTGGACATCGGTACTACCTTCTCTAAGGTACCGCCATACCTGAACCGTAGTGTGATGGGTGGAAAGACCATACAAAAGGTAAGGACAATGTGGAGATCATTGAGTATGTTCCAGAATAGCTGAATCTTTGTAGATACATCGATCCATACGCAACTTCAGACCAAAACTGAAACACTGTACTTCGTATCCCAAGCCAGTCTCAGGTCCCAAGTAGACAAATCCTGTTCTAGCTAAAACATTCACAGTAGGTAATCCTTCCCTATCCGTGTGCCATTTTTGAAACGTTTCCAATGACTGGCACAACTGCAATAGTCAGGCAAGAAAACAGGAAAATGGTATGGTTTGAACTTGAAGTTCTCTTTGGGTTTCTCAGTCGATTCTTGCTGTGTCGAAGTCATCCTTCTTGTTGGTGACTATCGTCTTGGAACCATTTTTTTTTTTATACCAGCGTGACAGTGCGGTAAAGTGAAGTGGTTGGGAAGCCGTACTCGCTTCTGGTACACGATTTGATAGACTTTTTTCGAAGGACCGGCTGATGTTTTGGTGTGTGGGTAAACGTACAATCTTGTCTGGTTCGTGGGTGGTCACTTTAAAATTTCCATCCTGTCCGTAATGAAAAGCTTCATTCAAGAACCCAAAGTTCACCACTTGACTGTTGCGATAATTGAGAGTGAATATAAACATATTATTGTGTGTATTTGTGTGTTTGTATTCCTGCTCGTACGTTTGTTGGTGTGTATATTTGTATGTGTTGCTGTGCGCACGTACCTATGTGGATAGTATATAATGGGTTATTTTATTACCTTCTGAGTGGATAGTAGACATGAGGTTTTTTTCTTGCCCTTCTGTGTCGATAGTAGACATTGGTTTTTTTTTTCTTCCTCCCTTTCTGTGTGAATAGCATAGTGTGTGTGTGTGTTTTATGCGTTCGCGTTCGTTTGTGTGTAGGTATGGAGTGTTTTTTCTTCTCTTCCCTTTTGTGTGGATAGTAAGCATGGTGTATTTTTATGCATTCACGTACGTTTGTGTGGATAGAAGTGTTTTATGCGTTCTCATTCGTTGGTGTGGATAGTATATATGGATGTTTTTTTTCTTCTTTTCCTTCGCTTGTGTGGATAGTAGAGTGTGTATTTTATGAGTTCGCGTCCGTTTGTGTCGATAGTATATGTGGTGTGTTTTATGCGTTCTCGTACGTTTGTGTGTATATTATATATGGGGTTTTTTTTCTTCTCTTCCTTCGTTTATGTGGATAGTAGAGTGTGTATTTTATGCGTTCGCGTCCGTTTGTGTTGATAGTATATGTGGTGTGTTTTATGCATTCTCGTACGTTTGTTTGGATAGTAAGTATGGTGTGTTTTTATGCGTTCCCGTACGTATGTGTGGATAGTAGATATGGGTGTGTTTTTCTTCTCTTCCCGTTTGTGTGAATAGTATAGTGTGTGTTATATGCGTTCGCGTCCGTTTGTGTGGATAGTAAAGTGTGTATGTTTTATGCATTTTCATTCGTTTGTGCAGATAATAAATATGGTGTGTTTTATGCATTCTCGGTCGTTTGTGTGGACAGTATATATGTGAATGTTTTATGCATTCTTATTCGTTTGTATGGATAGTATATATGTGTGTGTTTTATGCGGTCTCGTTCGTTTGCGTGGATAGTATAGTGTGTATGTTTTATGCATTCTCGTCCGTTTGTGTGGATAGTAAGTATGGTGTGTTTTATGCACCCTCGTTCGTCTGTGTGGATATTATATATGTGTTATGTTTTATGCATTCTCATTCGTTTGTGTGGATAGTATATGTGTGTTTTATGCGTTCGCCTAGCGTTTGTGTGGATAGTAGATAATGTGGTGTTTAATGCGTTCGCGTAGCGTTTGTGTGGATAGTAGATGTATTTTATGCGTTTGCGTCCGTTTGTGTTGATAGTATATGTAGTGTTTTATGCGTTCTCGTCCGTTTGTGTGGATAGTAAGTATGGTGTTTTATGCATTCTCGTCCGTTTGTTTGTGTGGATAGTTATATGTGTATGTTTTATGAATTCTCATTCCTTTGTGTGGATAGTATATATGTGTGTATCTTATGCATTCTCATTCGTTTGTGTGGATAGTATATATGTGTATGTTTAATGCGTTCTCGTCCGTTTGTGTGGATAGTATATTTGGGTGTTTTATGCGTTCGCCTAGCGTTTTTGTCGATAGTAGAATGTGCGTTATATGCGTTCGCCTAGCGTTTGTGTGAATAGTAGATAATGTGGTGTTTTATGCGTTCGCGTAGGGTTTGTGTGGATAGTATATGTGGTGTTTTATGCGTTCGCGTAGCGTTTGTGTGGATAGTAGATGTGTGTATTTTATGCGTTCGCGTCCGTTTGTGTTGATAGTATATGTGATGTTTTGTGCGTTCGCGTCCGTTTGTGTGGGTAGTATATGTGGTTTTATACATTCACGTCCGTTTGTGTGAATAGTAGGTGTATTTTATGCGTTCGCGTCCGTTTGTGTTGATAGTATATGTGGTGTGTTTTATGCGTTCTCGTACGTTTGTTTGGATAGTATATGTGGTGTGTTTTATGCATTCGCGACAAAGACCCTTTTCAGGGCCACTCCACTGCCTCGAAAAGATTTATTCTTTCTTGCCAAAAATGTTTCTTTTTAGTTGTATAATTTATGTTTAACTCACGAAAACATTATTATCTGTTGCAAGTGTCCAGTACCGTGACGTCACCCTACCTGTTCCATTCCTATTGTTCCCATACAAAATTCCCATTGACGCTATAGTGTCCCAGGGTGTGCCATTTGACGCTATAAATCTTGACGCTGTAATACGAAGTAGGGTCCCGTAATGCTAATTCCCATTGACGCTATAGTATCGCTTATTTTAATGTTTTATTTACAATTTTTCAGTTTCCGTGAAGGTCGGTATAAGTTTAAATAATTTCAGTACTACTTTAAGTCTTGGTAACATTTTAAAAATTTATCTATGGATTATTTTCAGTCTCCGCTAAAGTCCGGTGCAATTTCAGAATTTAGTGCTACACTTTGTCTTTGCCATTTCTGACAACCAAAACATCTGGCTAGTTATCAGTTTCCATTCAAGTCCGCTAAATTTTTCGGAAATTTAGTGCAATATTTTAAGTCACGGGAATCTGAATACAATCTTCCGGAGCTTTTCTCAGTCTCCACTAGAGTTTGGGACATTTTGGTAATCTTAGTACTACTTTTAGACTAAACAAATATAAATTAATCTTCTTGGATATGTTCAGTCTCCGTTAAATTCTGGGACAATTTCGTAATTTTAGCGTTACTTTTAGTCACATCCATTTTGGCGTTAGTCTTTTCTTTGATTATAACTATTTATAGCATCATCATAATTATGCAAATTTATGAACACCGCCAACATAATTTTAAGTCTAGGTAATGCTTTATATATAAATCTCGGGCTTGTATTACTATATGTCTATCTCTGTCTCCATTGTATTTGTCCCTCCCTAGAGTAGCTACGCGTATTTAGGTCAGCCACTTGCTACATTGTTGCAAGTGTCCAGTACCGTGACGTCACCCTACTTGTTCCATTCCTATTGTCGCTTTACAAAATCCCCATATGCCCCATACAGGCCCAGGCTGTTTTTCCTTCTTTGGCCTCATATGCCCCCAACTACCCCACTACACTACTGATGCCGTTAAACTGATGGGTACAGAAATACAGATTTACATACATATATGTATACTATATACAAACATATATTCGTTCGTTATAGTTTGTATTAAAACAGACAATGAAAACTGTGTACATCGCTTGCCAATTTGGACAACTCCGTGCTCTAAAAGCCAACGACAAGGACCTTGACCTCACGGCGTATTCAAGATGCTTACCTCACAGCGCATTAAAGATGCTTACCTTTGTCTTTAATAGAATTTCTCCATTTTTCTCTGCCATACATCATTCGTACATAGGCCGCCCATAGTTTGGCAGTGACTTCAAACGACACCGAGGACGTTCATCATACGGACAAAAGTACAGAAAAGAGCCGGCAATGCAAGACCAGAAAAAAAAAAAAAAAAGAAAGAAACAAAACGAAAGACAAGATTTGGTGATATATAATAGTAAAAACATGAATAACTTATTGGCAGATGCAGTGATTACGTTGGTCTATAAAAAAGATTTAATTTATTTACCTGTCAATTTTTTTCGACAAACGATATTGGTGTCGTCGTCGTTGAAATATCAAAGGTTTAGTTGATTTGAGTTTTTAAAGTTGTACAAAAATCGGTATCATAGCACTGTTCACAGACGCAGAATTATTTTAGACGGAACCTTTTGCTGTTACCCTGATGAGGACTGGAACGAGCTGTTACATCACTAAAATGTAAACAGCCTCTTTTCCAAACAAAACATAAGTGTTAAAAAGTCATAAGTTGCGAAGTTAAAGAAACTGATGCTGTCGAAAGGTTCACATGAGGGTTGCAATTTTAACAACAAAAATATTTTACACCGACAAATAAGTTAGTTGATTACCACTTAGCTAATATTCATTCAGTAGAGGTCCTAGGTTCAGTTTACAGGTCTCTCAAAAAAAAGAACTCATTAAACAAATGTATGTATAGAGATTATTAAGTAAAGCGTACTAACTATTGCAGGCACACTGGCTAGAAACAGAATGTAACGAAGATATGATACAACAATACGCTGCAAAACTCTGAATGTTATCTGGAACTACATGTTGGGATAAACAAGTTATAAGGGTCATGGATTTCTTTTGGATTTTTGATATTTCCATAAGTATTATACTAGTTGAGTAACCAACCGCGTGTTTAATATACAAGCTTATCGTGGTATTCATTCCATGCAGCGCAATGGACACCACAAGTTCAGTGATGTAGATTTAACTGCCATTATTACGTTCTATCCTACTGCAAAAATAACTCGTGTCGAAAGATAACATTACTAAATGTTTTTTGTTTTTTTGTTTTTTTTTTCCGAGTACTCCCGTTACATAGTTTGGTTATTAGATCCACTTGTTGACAAATCATGATACATACTTGCAATGAGATGACAATAACAAATGTGTTTCTATAGTTTACAGGTACACTAAATAGGTTATTCGGCTTGCTTTATGCCGCCAGAGATCTATGGTATGTTGACTTGCAACGCCTCCTACACTTGGGTTGGGTCATTATGTCACGACTACGTGAAAATTTATCACTTTTGGCACTGACATTCTTTGATATTTATCGCGCATACTCTTTTCATACAGTCAATTCATGTTACCTTTAAGTCTGAACGCGTGAAGTACTATCGGTGATTCATCGATCGTTATGTGCTCTATATTTGTAAAAGGCGCGTCTGTGCGTTCTCCTTTACGTCTGCAACAAGAATAATACTTAATCCTGAATAAAAAGAATTGTTTTTCAACGGTGTAAGCGTGATAAGCACAGAACATCTGCGGGTGGAGTGTAGTGAATACCTCAATAAAAGTTGTAATTTTACTGATGTTTTGAAATTTAATTTGAATAGGTCAGCTTTTGGTGACTGAAATGCATCACTGATTGTCATTTCTCTTATGAAAGACAGCCATATTTGATCCCAAACCTCCGTTAAGTACAAGTTTGAACGAGTGAAATAAGTCTTTTCATTATTTGTATATGGGATTTTAACCACCACCACCACCCCACTTAATATAAATCATATATATGAAACATTTAGAAAATTATTTTATATTTAAAAAGTGCCGCAAATTAATGCTATAAACTTGCCGACTGCTGAGAATTCTCAATCTCAGCTAAAAAAATTGAGGGATAACCTTCAAATATCCGGAAGTAAAACTGCCTTATACAGTATCAATGGACTAGAAATAAAATTAAATGCAATTTAGAAAGCAAAACAATGAACGTGTATAGTTACATGCCTCTAAATTCATGTATAATGTAACGTAATTGCTCACTTCCAAATGAAAGGGTTGTGTATGCTAGAAAATACAGATCAAACTGACTCAGAAAAATAACAAAAGATCCTGACAAATTTCGAATACGTCAGTTAATACTCGAATCAATGCACAACGAACCACTCTTAGGTCTCGAGAACTTAAATTCATGCATTCAACCGGGCCTATAGAGTAACAAAGCTGATTGTCTCTTCATAGTTATGACACCATCCCCAAACATTCCATTTTTCACAACATCGTTACCAGCCACCTGTCTAAGAAAACAGCAATTTCGACAGTATATGTATATATGTAGTAACATTTTACGGCACCTCCGCACAAACGTAGCTATGAAATGCCAACAATAAGGCTAAGCCTGAAAAATACAAAAGGAAAAAAAAAAAAAAAAATATCAGGGAGATAAAGCCTTCCTAACAAACGTAAAATTAAGTATTATGTAGTAACAACAAAAAGGTTCAGTCCGAAAATAGAGAAATGATAAAAGATTTAGAAGATAAAGCCTTCCTAATAAATGTAAAAATGAGTACAAGATAATATACAAAACGTAAGGATGTTAAATTCTGTAAATGTATATTAATAACAGATACAGGTAATGCATATAAAGTCATTGAAAATTGATAAGAATTTGTTGTATAAACCGCATTCCTTTAAAAAGTCCAATATTTTCCCCAGTGGTACAGCTACGTACTTTCTTCAAGCATTTCGAGTCAAAACACTTCTGCCTCGCAAGGCGAAAGTCGACACACCCGACAAGAATGTGCTCTGCTGTCAGTGGACACGGACAAAGGTAACACTCTGGTCGAGGTTCACCTTTCAGGAGGTACGCGAGTCAGGTAAATGTATCCGACACACGATCGGAACAATAACACTTCATCTCTACAAATTTAGTCTATACGAGCGATGACCGTCTCCAATGTTGAGTTTGATGTTCTTGAGTCTGTATTGTTTCATTTCATATATTTTACCTAGTATGGCTAACATACGGGTTTATACAATATTCCAAGTCAGTATATATAATCATCCATTCAGAAACGGGTGACTGCAGTGCAGCTTTGGCTGCGTTATATGCACTGTCAATACCCTTTAAGAAAATGTGATTTGGCAACCAATAGTACAAAATACTCTTTCCCGCTCTCACGAGAGCATCAGGTTTCTGTAAGAGACATTTTCTTTAGGAAAGCTTCTCTAATGAATGCTTAAAGACTGACGAGATGGTCGATTGTGCTCTTCTGATGTCTGAATCCACTCTGACAGTCTCACAGTAATTTTCTGGATTCGAGATACCAGTGTAGTCTATCATCCGCTCCGCTGCATGGTTTTGCAAACATAGCTTGTCAGTGCTCTGGGACGATACTTGCAAGAGGTCGGTCAAGTCCTTTCCAGGTGTGGGTACTGGTATCAACTTTGCTTCTCGCCAAGCCAGCGGAAAGTCGCCAGTTTCGGAAATTTTATTGGAAATGTTTACCAGTTTACTAAAAGCTATCAGGCAAGTGTTTTCAAAAGTTGATAGTGGATATAATCTGGTCCAACCCAAGCGTCATGCGGTCCATCAAGAGAGTCTACCTGCAACTGTCTTAGAGTGAACGGCTTATTGTAGTCTTCAGCATTAACTGAAATTTAGCGAAACCTTGCCTTGAAAGTTTTGAGATGGCAGAAGGTTTGAGAATAATTCTCTTGTTAGTTCTTTGAGAGCATTATAGGTAATGTATTTGAGATTTCTGATAATGCTGTGACCATTATATCAGATTTCTTTAAATGCCTGATACAGTTCCTTTTCCTTTTGCCAATGATGTCTCGTACCATATTCCATACCAATTTAACAGTGAGAATTCAGCCTTGAGACATATGATCTCCACATTGCTTTCTCTAACGGTACAATGTGCATTAGTGGTGACTCTTAAAAGCGGGAAACATAACTAGAAATGTATCCAATTCACACAAATACCCATGCTAAAAATACAATCTCAAATTTTGATCAAAACAGCCATTACTCTGTAAAATTTTGACACACACATACAAATGAATCAGAAAGGACACGACAGACATGAATAACAACTATTACATGCTCTCAATAACAAATATATTGGTTGGAAAAATAATGAATTGGTTGTGTTACGACCAGAGTCTATTGATGGGAAACGATCACTATAACGAATTAGACTTTACTTACAAGTATTTCTAGGGAAGTCAAAGTCTCATAGAAATTATGTTTAACCTATCTCTGTGGCACTCTATCAACAGAAGATTGGTTTTATAGTTGACCATAAATGCATCTTAACTCATTAACCCCTGGAGGTTCTTGTCGTTTTCGCCTGAAATGAGAATAAGAAACACATTTTGGGGCTATTTCTGAATACATTCTAATACATCGACTTCCAAAAGATTTCTGGTTAACCTAATGCCTAGTTATGTTAGAAACATCGTTTTTCATTGGCTATTTCGCTCGCGCATGAGCAGAAGGGTAAAAGTTGGAGTTCTTTTTTATGCTTAACGGACCCATCATTCCTGTGTGCAGTTCAGACCGGTCTGCCTTAGATCTGAGGCCAAAAGGTCTAAAATCCGGACACAAACTCGGATTCCGACTACAGACGAATTTTTGGTGGAAAAAAAAACCGGGTCCCAAAAAATTACGTTTTTCCCTCTGTATTTTATAGTGCAACTAGAACGTCCAGATTATTTGGTATCACTGTAGCACTACATCTGTCTACCTTTCTATAATACCACCCACTTTAGTGTATCATACATGACCTTGACGCTGCAGAGCTCGGATATAGGCTAACCTTCTGACGCGTAAACGAGGCGCCAGGGTTAATGAGTTAATGCTTTTGAGAATGAAAACTGCATTACTGTCAAAGTTCATCTTTGTGCACATATCAAGATGCACATGAAAATGTCAAATATAAAGAGGAAAAAAAAAAAAGTAAAACGAAAATTAAATGTATAATGGTAAACCAGAAGCTGAAAATATTTGTAATATATCACACATAAACTTATTTAACCCATTATTGCTAAACAATGGAGTAGTGATAATGAATTAAATGTTAAAATAATCATTTTCATTCTGCATAACATTTTACAGGAAAACTTATTTTTGGAGTTAAAAATGTTACTTAAATAATACTTACCAGATTATTATACAAATCTCACAAATCCATTACCTCTCACACAAATTGTTTGAATAAAGGTGCTAAAATTAATTTACTCACCTGGTGGGAGTCAGACAAGACTGATCTGTGATAATCTCCCCTTCATTAAAGGGACTGGCACTAAATTCCACCCATACTAAAGCTACAATGATGAGGACATACATAATTTGCCAGGGTTTAAAATGCAACTGTAAGGAGGATGTGAGAGTGCGCCTGTATTATGATCCGGTAAATACTACTTAAGAATCATGTTTTACTCCAAAAATTTATTTTTTCTTGAATTATATTACCCAGTATAATAAATTAAGAGCATATGTAAGGTAAGGTAGGAGTTACATTCCTCTTACTGCAAAGAAGGCACAATCCCCAGTTCCCTAATACAAGTAAAGCAGCTTCAAATCTATATAAGGGATGTAGGCTACACAAACCAATGATATCGCCTGACATAGCCAATGGGGAAAAGTCACTCACCCAATCCATTCCAGGAAAAAAATCCAGTGGAAGTTGACAGACTGCACCCTTACAAATTTGATGAACGATGTCGTAAGGTAGCCTGTTGCTAAAGGTCCCATCAGGTCAGAATGAGCCTTGGGATGAAAGGGCCCATGAGGATAGATAAAGTTGTCTCTGACCTCCATCACATGGCTTGGATATTGCTAGCTAGGGAATAGTTTACGCTTACTTTGCTAGTTGCCACTATCCTAACCTCATGAACTGATGTGTGCAAGAAACTCATCTTTGCTTCAGCTACTTGTTTATATGCAAAGCAAATGACCCCTCATTTCCAGGACAACAGATCCTGAGCTGAGATATTGTCCCTTCCATTCTTTTAAAGGCATAAATAACTGAGATCACCCTCTTTGCAACGACATTGATTGCTTCAGGTACAACTTCAAAACCCTAACCGAGTCCAGTTGATCTCCCTGGGTTGACAGCTCAAATAAAGAAAAAGGTTTCACAAAAACAGACTGGTTTCCAATGAGTGGGAGTCTGTTCTTTGCAATAAAACAGGAGAAATCGTAAGTGAAACTAAACTATTTGTGATGGAACTGTACAATGTTCATATAGATGAATAAGGCACGTATCTCACTTCCTGCTGTAGTTAGAATAACAGAGAAGCAGGTCTTATAGGAATGATGAGTCAATGGTGCCCTAAGGATTGGTTAAAATGGCATTTTATTCGGACATGTCAGAACCCAAGGTAAGTTCTTTTTTTAATGCAAAGACAATGCCTTTGGGCAAAGACAATTCGAAATTTGCGAGAAGATTGGAGGGTCTTTGTTCTGGCTTATATACTACCTTTCAAGAAAATGTAATGTGTTGGAAATTTTGGAATGGTAGCCTTTTATCATCATGGGAGTAACATCTTTTTGTTTCTTCAAAGACTCAAAGGATGACATTAGCTGTCTGTGATATCAAGGATTTTAATTGGATTGATGTGTTTCTGCTCATACCAGTGAAAGAAAATGTTCTTCTTGTTGCCCAAGTGATTCTGTCCACCACCACTAAAAATCTTTTCCCCTCGTGGTTCACGAATGAAGCTGTTCAGACAGCTCAGATCTATTACAGGGTAAAGGATGCCACTGGGTACTGGCAGTAAGAACATACCAGCATACAATGCTGAGGAATTTGCATTTGTGTTCCAGGGCCCTTTTTTGCAGCTGGTTGTGTATCTCTTGCTAGAGAATGTTAGTTTTCGTTTGGTTTGGTACTTTCTGGCACAGTTATTTAGTGCCAAGGAAACTGGGGTAAAGTGCCTTGCTCAGATTGGTCCAATGGTGGGATTGAACCCATACCCTTTCATTCACAAGTCCAGAATGTTGACACTAATTACAGGTCTGCCAACTCTAACAAGATCTACTCAGTAAGGCAGTCAATATTTTTCCACAAGTTGGGCCAATTTTCAGTTAGGGGTAATGAAATATCATGTACTGCTATTGTTGATGTGAAAAACATGCATTTTAAAAGTTCAGATGTGGGATCTAATGCAGAAAAGGCAAATATTATGTTCAACTAAAATGTTTGTACAGTACACTTAAATTTAAGTACCTCTAGCCGTTTCAGAAACTGCAGCTCCAAACCAGATGGTGCTCAATGTTTTCTTGACAGATCTCTCAACTTAATCTAATCTGTGTATGCTTTCATAAATTTCACATGGCAACAGCAATGATCTACCCCCCAACTAATTAGACATACCCATATGATCAACATGCTATAATGTGCAATAAACAATTGTCGTAAATCCTGCTTTTCACCCCTTTAATTATTCTTTTTTATACTTATGTGCTTTTTGTCCATTTTGCCTGTATCACACTTCATTTGTTGTTTGAGTTTTCAAAAAAATGCTAAAAGCAACAGCTTGATCATGCTGGTATTCTGTATGAAAACATGGGCAGATTAAAGTGTGACCTGTCAACCCTAAGTACACAAGTTCTACACATGAGAAAATAGGAACATAAAAACATGAGATATTAATCCTGTATTATCACATTTGATTGATGGATGTCATATGAAAATAAAAATAAACAATTAATACCTTTTATATGGTTAAATTTTAACTTTCATCAGTTCTAATTTGGACAACTTTCTATTGTAGGCAACAGTACAATACTGTGCAGTTCAAGTCTACCAGGTACAGCTCTGACGAAGTGTATAGTGCCTGAGGAAATTTCTAATTCATGACTTTCTTGCAAATTTATATTTTCTGTCCTGGAAATATGGCAAGTGTTGCTATCATTAGTGCAATGATAGGCTACATGGAAATCTTCTTGTGAAATAGCATGTGGACTGATGAATGAACCACTTGGGTTGGTAAGTGCAGGAGTTTTCATCTGCAATCATATTATTATCTTTGATTCAACAGGGGTGGATTGTAGGTGTTTGACAAAGAAGAAACCAGTTAGACATGTTTCTGTTTTTGCTGACTTTGCAGTAGCTCTTGAGAGAGGTTTAGACTTGGGTAGCCAGTGATGTATACAGCCTGTGTGTCTAGAGCTCTATCAAACAGCTCGATGTGTGTGTGTGTGTGAAAAAGAAAATGTTGTGTACGGTGCTATCAAAGTTGGAGAGACCTTATGTTGCTTTATGAGTGAATTCCTTTTAGCTATAAATCTATTGTTGTTGTTGTTGGATTTTATAACAACTCCATCAGACACAGCAGAAGACAGCAAGGGGTCATTTTAAAAGTAGTTCCTAGTGCGTGGACACCATGGCTGAGATGACAGTTCTGAGATAATCAGACTGAGATAGAAAAAGTAAGACTTGCAAAACTGGTAGATTTCTCTGTTGCATGGGTGAGAAAAGGAAATCCCAGCCAAGGAATTACATTATATGTCTCCTCATGAAGCTATGCCAAGTGGGGAGACAAGTAATGTAACTGTGACTGGGATTTCCTTGTCTTGCTACAAACACTGACACAGATTATTTTTCTCACTCAATTTTTATCAAGTAAATTAAAATAACCTTGCATTTTTTCAATAAAGTTAGTAGATTTAACACATACAGTATGAATCCAGTGCTATTTTTCCTTCTCACTGTATACAGAGGTCATCAGATCTTGTACACTTTAATGAAAACCTGAATAATTATCTAAGTGGAATCTAGCTATGCATGCTGCTTTCAGAAAAGAAGACAAAAATGAAGAAGAAAGTTATAATTGTTACATGTTGAAAGTATTGTACAATCAGTATACGGAGCAACATGCTACTGTTTGTATAGACTGCATTAATACAAATATTTTGAGGGCAATTGGCCCCATGTACACAAGTTCTACGCAAAAGAAAATAGAAATATTAAAAATTTTGACATTATTGCAGTATTATCACATTTAATCAATGGATATCATATGAAACTAATAATAAGCAAATAACATCTTTTATATGATTAACATTCATCAGTTCTAGTTTGGAAAATGTTCTATGGTAGGCAATGGTATAATACTGTGCAGTACAATACTGTAAACACTGTTCTAATGCAGTGTGTAGTAACTGAGATTTCTTATTTAGAACTTCCTTGTAAATTTAAATTTTCTTTCCTGGAAATATGTCAAGTGTTGCTATTACTGTACTAGTGCAATGACAGGCTACATGGAAATCTTCTAGTGGAATAGCATGTGGACTGAAGAATGAACCACTCTTACTGGTAAATGCAGGAGTTTTCATTTGCATTACATTATATGTTTGATTCAACTGGGGCGGATTGGGATGTCTGATAAAGTTTGAAGGATGCAGATCTGACAAAATACAGTTATGGTTATTACTGGCTTTACAGTAGCTCTTGAAAGAGTTTGGATTTTTGTAGCCAGTGATGTTGTATTATCTGTGTGTCTGGTGCTCTATCAAATTGCTTGACTGTATGTGTGTGTGTGTTTGTGTGTTTCTCTTAAAATGTTTTGTAAGGTGTCAAAGTTGGAGAGACCATAAAATGATTTATGAGTGAAGTTTTTTTTGTTATATATATATATATAGAGAGAGAGAGAGAGAGAGAGAGTTGATTTTGTTTAATTTAATAACAACTCCATCAGGCACATCAGAAGACAATGGTTTGTGTTTTCAAAGTAGTACCTAACACATGGACACCATGACTGAGACAACCAGATTGAGACAACCAGACTGTAATAACAAAAGTTGAGTAAATCAGGTAGATTACTCTGTCAAATGGTTGAGAAAAAGTGTCTCTCTCTGCCAGTTGTAAATTCACTGCCATTTTTATGAAATTAGCTAGCGTATTTTACTGCTCTGGTAAGAATGTGCACCATTCATGAGACTGACATCCAAGCATCATCTTCGCTGCCAAGGTTTCAATATTTTAGCTCTATCTATACCTTGGCAGATCGAGCAGATATTTCTGTGCTTCAGGTCTGTAATTTCATTGGATGTGGCAGCAAGCAGTCATACTTTCAATGTTAAACTTACAAAGTATCCTTTTGAAGGCAATTGCCTCTACCATTTTTGGCCGATGTACAAAGTAACAGTACACCGATGTTACACTCTACTGGTTAGATGGCATTATATACTAAGGGAAGAAACTCATGAAATCCAAAAGATGTTGCTAGGAAAAAGCTCTAAAATATCTGCTCGATCTGCCAATGTGTAGATAGTGTTAACATACTGAAACCTTGGCTAGCAAAGACGTCCATGCACAAACAGCAGAGTTATCGATGGGCTCAGACTGGCTGTGTTCAGATTGCTGATATAAAGTCAGATAATACCAAATCATGCATGGATCCCATTGCCAAAACATTTTGTACTAGCTGCTGTATATTGAGTAATTACTTCCAGTCCATATGACTTGACGAGAGTTTTGACATTCTTAGGCCTACAATATCTCTATTGATGACTAGGACATCTGTTTGAAAGAGGAATGTGCATCCTATAAAATTTAATGTTAAAATTAGATGGAAGTCATCATGTAAGAAAATAGGTTGGTTGATGCTTTGGTCTTGAAGTTTCCTCTCTAAACTGTGCAATAAATCAACAACTTGACCATCCTGTGGAAGCTGTTTGAATATTGGCAGGGTTTCTTCTACCATCAAGTTAACAGATGCTGGAACTTTGTATACCGGTACTGCCAATGATGGTGTAAGGGGAAGGTGGTAAAACTCAGGAGGTAAGAGGTGAAAGCTTCTTCAGGCTGAATCTTCTCTGGACATTATTGGTTAAAGTACAGAAAAAAGCACTTGCAAGCATTTACTATTTCAAATGTAGATCATCAGGATGACATTTACACATCTGTGATACATGTGACATAGCTGGCAATGTTGGCTGATATGGGTGGCAAACTAAATTCAGGTTTAGCTAGATTCAGATAATGTAATCTCCAGCTATTCACTGCACAAATCATCAATGGTCTAAAAATGGTACCGGAAAGCTGTAGCTAGTGCTGTGCTGAGGACGGCATTGTATCTGTCTGGTCTTCCATTTTTAACTCACTGATGGTTCAGGAATGGTGCCTGGCATTCAGGACTGTATAGTTGGTGGCAGGATGTGATGGAGCTGGGACCAGTAATGGAGCTGTCTGGTACTCTGTACATGAATCAGTGATGGTTCGTGACTGGTGCCAAGCTTCCAGGACAGTATCATCCCTGTGGCCACTGACAGTAACAGAGATATTCAGTGTTCTCTGCATGACTGGTTTATGGTCTGGTCATAGCACTCTGCATCTAAAACTATCATCACCATAGCCAGTGACTGGTCATGATGTTGTTGGGACTGGTGATAGGGATTGTTAGGCATAGTTTGATAATGGTACTTGGAGCTTGGTACTGGATAGTGGCTGTTCGATAATTGATGCCAGTGCAGGTTGTCTGATGCTGGAATGGGATAAAATGGGATATTTTATCACTCTACCTGGTCCCGTCAGGCATGAGTGATGCCATATTGAAGCCAGTATTGACTGCAGCTTATCCATTTTTGATGGCCGAGTCCTGTCCCGACAGGTAAAGGCCAATTGCTTTTCCAACCTGTTGCTACTTTCCATGATGTCAAGACAGGGTAAGCCTGGCCATTGATCTACTTGGTCCCTTCAGGCATCTGTTGGGGCCATGTCAAAGCCTGCATATTCTCTGTATGACCAAGATGATTGCCCATGCATTTTCTGTCCATGTGTGCAAATGTTGAATGCAAGGCCAAAATTACATTCTATTCAAGTCAAACAAGGTAGCATAGTTATCTTCCACCAACTTTAAACATTTGACACTTAGTCATTCATATTGTGCTGACACCTGTAATTAAACAAAGCAATAACATATACTGGAGAAAATCAGTGCAGTGCCACATAAGCTTATTGAAAGAGGATGCTAAAGACTAACACACATGTCTAATAAAATTATAAGAATGACCTTACAGGATATAAAATTATACAATTACTTAAACAATTTATCTACTAAGAAGAGTACTAAGACTGAATTGATGTAAGGCATATGTCTAGCAAGATACAGTTAGACCATCATGTATAGAACTGAGTGAAAAACAGATGGAAATATAGCTTGAGTAAACTTCCATGAATTGCACCAAACAGCAACATAGCACAAGTGAAAAATGGTGCTGTAATGTATCCAAAACAGCATACTTATGAGCATGGGCAGAAGCAGTAAAAGTAATAGTGTGATGGGATTTAGTGCCAATCTGTCTAAGGGACATCACTTTTGTCTAACTCTCACTTAGATGAGCAAATGTACTGGAACAATTTTATTGCTGAAAGTCAGCTTCTGAGGGCTGGATTTGTGCAGTAGTGGTTATACTCCTAATATATTATGATCAGGTAATATATCAAAAAAAAAGGAAACATTAAGTCTTCTTTGACCTGATATGTCTCTTGTATCTGTATGCTTGTCAATAAAAACTGATGCAACACTTTATCATTGTGCATGATGCTACTACAACTGGCTTCACTGCTGGAAAAGTGACAACCATACCTCAACATGCTTATGCAGATGAGACAAGTAGAACTAGTCTTGATGGGTGCACTGCAAATGGCCCAACTTTCTACAATGACTGGGTCTTCAACAAAAGACCTTCAGCTTGAAAGCAAAGTTTGGAGATGGGCATTATGTATCCTTAATTCATTTAAATGACGATGAGGTATACTGGAAATCCAACTAATTGATTGTCTCATCAGTAGAAACGGGCTGAAATGTAACACTCCTTAGTAAAGTCATACAGTAGAAATCAAAGTTAGGGGCCATAAATCTTTTAAATGATAGCTTGAAATTAAACTCATTTAAGGTCTCATAAAGTTTCATGCCAAATTTGGATCAGATCCAAAACATTTTCATGAGGTATCCTTACAGAAACCAAAGTCACAAGGAAATGCAATCTTGGGCCACAACTCTTCTAACCAAGACTAACTCCATATAACACACATGTATGTCTATAAGAATTCACAATAAGTGCTGGTCATAAAAGCAATCAATTCTGCCTCATTTATCTAATTATCTATTTATCTATCACAACCAACTATCAACTTTTCTTTTCTTGATGACTACATGACATGTAGTGTGTCTGAGCAATGCAGTGTTGCTTGTTCATAGTGAAATCGTTTCCAAGCTCTGTGAACTGAGCAACAGATATTTCTCTTTGATGATTATCAATGTAACTTGAAATGGTGACTTTAAAATATATACACCTAAATACAGGGCCGGTATGGTACATGTGTATCAGTTATGCCAAGATGTTCTTTTCAGGCACATCTTGAACTTGCATCAGCAACCAAGATGGGTTAATGTCGTATATTGCATGTACATAACTCCAGACACAACTACATGACTGTGTGGTTCCATTTATTAAACTACACCAGACATATGATCAACTCAATTTACCACTAAGTACATGATTTGAACTTCCATGTGAATTTAATAGAAAGAAAAGTAATTTTCAGCGCTCTTTCCTTTTGGATTAATTTTCACTGATAGTGCTTGGTGAAGAAAAGATAGTTAATGCCATTTTGACATTACTAGCGACCAAGTCTGTCATACTGTAATGATTAAGATGGCTTCAGTCTCTGGTAAAACTGAAGGGTCTCTAAATCCTTGCATTCTTCTGCCTCACTGATGATGGTCTGAAATACAAACATTACACCATAAAAAGCTGAAGGATGTCTCTTTTGAACTGTGAATAAGTACCTGTAACCTGTGATAACTCTACCTCATTCATTCATGTACATATATGATAAGCAATTACATTTAAGTGAGCAATACATACATGCATCTATGATCCATTCTATCTTTACCTCAATTCCTTGTAAAGCATTTAAACATTATAGTACAATTTACACACACACAAAATATTTTTTTTCTAAATGTGCATGAAAGACAGTACAGTCGGCAGCTGATATAGTCCTTGAGTCTAAATAAGAGTCACTTGAAGAGTCTGTTGCTGGCTGAAAAGAGTTTTCAGGAATCCCAGATAAGTCTCTTTTTTCATTTTAACTGCTCAGAATTGAAACCAACTCTGATATTGTTTAGAAAATCCAACATACCAAATTTTGTATCAATGTTTTTTTTTTTTCAAGTTCACATTTTCACAAATTAGACTTCACAAGAATTTTAGTGAAAGCCCAGGTCAATACGACCATCTGTTCTGGAGGAGTGTCAATAACAAGATTATTAAGCTGGACATTTTAACGGCCATATTGGATGGCAGATTGGTACTGTTTTCATTCAGTACCAAGAAAAATTAAGTCTTGAAGTGAAAATCCTGTGTCAATCTATTGATCCATTTAGGAGTAGTAGTGAGAACAAAATTTTCAAGGTGGGGTACCATTCAGGACCTACTAAACCTGGAGATGATTGCATATGCAAAGTTTCATGGCAATCCTCACAGTAGTTTAAGAGGATTAATGATAAGAAACTTGTGCTAAGGGATGGACAATAGGCTAACACATAAGCTCTTGTAGTCTGTGACTGGTAAAACTAAAAATGAAAAGGTCAAAATTAAATTAAAAGAACAAAATAATCTGATCCACCTTAAGAATAATTATACTAAAAGAAACAGAAATGAAAAAATGAAGAAAAGAACATGGTATTAATATGTAGATCTGACATGCACTCCTCATAAAGGTTCATGGTCTAGAGACCTTTGCAATCCCAGTCCACTTATTTTCGGTAATTATAATCTATCAAATAAAGCACTGCACTTCAAGCTATGGACAGTTAACATAGGAATCATTATCTTCCAAATGACATTTATCACTTTTACATATGGGAAAGTTGTGATCTCTTTATTAAACCGAAAGGTCAACATAACATGACCAGGTGTAAGTGTCAGCTAGATCTCCATTACATCAGAGAGCTCCCTTTTAAGCTGACTGATTTACAGTACAAGTATCTGCCTTGAAATATTTTTCAAATACATTTATCACATTAATTATGTATAAAGATAATGAAGTTACTGTATTTACTTATGTTTTTTATATACATCCTTCAAATAATACCTTGCTACACATATTTCACCTTGTAAAAAAGAACATGTCTATAAAAATGTTTGATGTCTTTTAAGTGTCACTTATATGCAGGTTTACTGTTGACAGTGATTACTGTGAACCAGAAAGGTGTGACACTATTATATTAATCACCTTAGCCAAATGCTTTGCTCACTTACCTGGACTAAATCAAGATCCTTATTAAGCTTGACTAGGATGTAGATTAGAGCTCGTCGAGCAAGAGAGAGGTCATGACCTCTACCTCCAGTCACATGATGGCTACTGCTGCTGAGAAGTCCCTGGAACTGATGTTTGGCCAATCTGTAATTAACATTATCTAAATACATTTTTTCACTATCACGGATTTGGAATAATCCAAATGATATATCATGATTAAACACACAGATATGATTTAATTTCTATTGATCTCCATAGATCTGATGAAAACACTGTTCGATAACATTGGTAAAAGTCCAAGTATTTGTCAACAGGGGACAAGGGTTGAAAAGAAAACACAATAATCCCTTGAAGGGACTGATACTCTACTGGCTGAAAGGATTATGTAGGAATCCACTGTGAGTAATTGTCTTCCCTTCTGTTTTATTGTTGTGTACCAAAACTAATTCAGATGTTCATGTGAAACTCTAACATACCCAATTTTGAAACAAATATA
Organism: Megalonaias nervosa; assembly: GCA_016617855.1. Lineage (NCBI taxonomy): Eukaryota > Metazoa > Mollusca > Bivalvia > Unionida > Unionidae > Megalonaias > Megalonaias nervosa. The sequence goes on along the minus strand of JAECUM010093011.1, from coordinate 122,431 downwards.
TTTTCTTATATGTACAGTTAACATGTTCACACAAAAGTGCAGTACAAATACAGAATACTATATTTCATGACTTTGAACATAAGGTTTATTTGGTTGAAGATTATAAAATGTTAAGACAGCAGGATTTGCCATGCTGTCTTAATGTTTTCACCCCAAGAATAAATAAACCTTGTATTAGAAGACATTAACCATCTATTTTACTTATATGACAACATTATAATAAAGAAAAAAAAAAATCACAAATTTGTTTTCATTCAACTCTGGCAAGTCTTTTTCCATTCTGAGCTTACCCACATCAATGTTTGATAATCTGAAGTTTAAACAGCTTTAATGTCAAAACTCATCAAATTCAATAAGCTACATGAATGTAAAATTTGTCAATAAACTGACAAAAGATGAATCACATGTAATCATTATTATAAAAATATCACAATAAACTGAACAATTAATTATGCAAATAGAAGTTTCTTTGAATGAAATCAAGTTCCAAACTAGAACATGTACTGTCCAAAGGTGAAGCACACAGTCCACTGCTAAAGCAAAAATATTATTCTCTTAAACTGACACAAACATCTGATTGTGACTCTGCATGTGGATTAGTTCCTGTGTAAATGCTCCTATTTTGCACATGGAGCACTGCACCATAAACAACAAGGAATGTAGTCCAGCTGTGAATGCAGAGTTTGCAACAAATAGCTGAGATTTACTGTTAGACACTGGGAACTGTGACTTTTATTTGTGGGAGGAGTGTCAGTTGTATAGATGGATCTGTGAGTATTGAGTTGTATAGATGGATCAGTGAGTACTGAGTTGTATAGATGGATCAGTGAGTACTGAGTTGTATAGATGGATCAGTGAGTACTTATCAGCATATACAGATAGACTTCTGTTGTTTTTTATGAGGCGCCGTAGCAGACAAAAGCTGGTCCAATGAGAAAGTTGCAGTTGAAATTTCGATGTCATATGTCCAGAAATCCAATATCACATACTCGATAAAAGTGCATGTCCTCAAAGTTCCATTTTCAAGATCGAGACTTTAGATTTTATATGTTTAATTATACAGTGGTGGTTTAAAGTTCTATTTCCTATGTTGATGTTCTACGGTGTATATTTTGAATTACACAGCAGTGGTTAAAATTTCAATATCATATGTCTTGAATCTGTTGTATGTAACTGTTTGTGATGAAAGTTCCATTTCATATGGCGAGTATTTACATTTCATCTGTTGAATTTCACAGCAACGATAAGCAGCCTCCTTGTTTAAAAATAACGTGGTCCATTCACGAGAGCGACCTCTAGCAAAGAAATTCATAGTAATTCTTGACCTGTGAATGGTAACTTTCAAACTGTAAATGCATGAAATGTAATGGCATCTCATAACTGAATACACGAATGATGTATCTTAATACTCTATATTATTTTCAACTGAAAAAGTGGACACTGTGTAATGTTACTTTTAACATCAACACATCATTTCACCATATAAAAAAAGCAATTTCTGACAAGCACAATAAAATGTCAAACCACCGATGTGTAATTCAACAGATACAATCTAAAAACTCAACATACAAAATGGAACTTTCTTGCACAATCAATGTGATTCAACATGTTAAATTTAAACTCTTGACATGTGACATTAAAATTTTAACAACCGCCGTGTAATTCAGAAGATACAATCTAAAACCTTGATATTTGACATCAAATTTTCAACCAACACTGTGTAATTCAACAGATGAAATCTAAACATTCAACATATGAAATGGAACTTTCAACATAAACTTGTTGAACCAATATGTAAATGAGGAATTCGACTTATGACATTTAAATTTCAACCACCGCCATGTAATTCAAACGACACAATCTAAAACCTCGACATACAAAATATAACTTTCAACTACTGTTTAATTCAACAGATACATTCTAAAATCTTGACCTAGAAAATGGAACTTTAAGGACAAGCATTTTTGATATAACAGGTGAAATTGGAATTCTGGACATATAACATTAAAATTTCAATGGCAGCATACTGATTGGACCAGCTTTTGTCTGCTACTGCGCCTCATAGTTTTTAAGTGATCAAGCTAAGCTAATGATCAGCTGCATGTTTTGATTACCACCAGTACACTTTACACCTGTTGCAGGTACATTTCCTGATCACAATTTCTGAACATGATATCTGCAGTAACTGTTTTCTTTTTTAAATGTGCACTGCTGAAAAAGGTACAGTCATTTGACATCTGAAGTCACATGTGGCGTTTTTGCAGTTTTAAACCTGAATACATTATATTGAGTCAATGCAAGCACTTGTCGCAGGATAAAAGTTATTGTTATGGCCTTTGACCTTCAATATGACATCACAGTAGATTAATGAAACTCCCCTCAGGTAATGTCAAAATATAAGAATATCCTAAGTTTGGTTAACTTGGTAATCATTATTTTTCTTAATAAAAATAGCAAGTTTATTGAATGGTCATTCTTCAAGATATTCATCCGTGTTCTATAAAATATATGTCAATATTGAATCTTGCATATATGACATCATGTAATTAAAAAACAATGTTGCAAACCTCATATTATCCTGCAAGCTAAGAGCAGCCTGCATTAGTCCAGCAACAGTGTTGTGTGGTTCGAAATGGAACATCTCCTGAACCACCTCGTCAAATAAACTTTTCAGATGTGATGTATCCCCAACTCCTTTCTGAAATCAATTTAACAGTATGGCTTACAACTAACTTTACTTTTCTACTGTATCAAATTGCATAAAGAAAAGATTTTAACAATAAACTAAAGTCTAGCATTGTTAATCTAACTCAAGGCATGCCTATTCTAAATGCCAGAAAAACAGAATTTAACTGTCAAGCAAAAAGATCTGTGACTCTGTCTGCTCAGACACAGTGCATAAGTAACCATAATAACCTGACCTGCCATTACACAAAGCACTGGCAGCAGATCAGGTTCTATGTGCAGACTTGATATGTAGAACAGAACAGATCCTGATCTGAAATCACATGAAGTGAAAAGTACATACCCTGATCTGAAAATACATTTATGTGATTGAAGTGTATGGTCTTTGCTGTTTTGTGTACATAAACAAATATAGCAAAGCAAGTGTCTATTCCCCAACTTGTGATTGCAAGATTTGCTAAAATTTTTCAAACAGTGCAGTGAAGGAGTAATCAGTCTGGCAAAAGTCACACATAATATTTGCAAGCTCTACCTATCTTTCTTTTTTGAATAGCTTCTATATTTAGAGATCCTCCCCCCCTCAAATTTTAGTTCTGGTTTCCTGTAAATATATGTCCATATAGTGTTTAATGGCACATCAGCATCATTATGGCTACATAGTTCTGATTAAGTTTTGGCATCCCAAAAAGGCACACAATACACATGTATAGGCAAAATAGTGAATAATCCTTTAAAATATAAAAGTCATATGTAAAAAAAAATTATAAACCTAATTCTTTTAAAAAGATTAAGACCTTCTATGCATGACACAAAAGCATACCAAATTTCACAACTTTACCTCACAGGGTTCTAGAGATACTAAACAATAAGCAGGACAGACAGAGGAACAAACTGATTTCAGTATAACCCCCTCAATAACAATTATACAGACATGCAACTGACTTCAGTATAACCCCTCAATAACAATCATACAGACATGCAACTGACTTCAGTATAACTCCTCAATAACAATCATACAGACATGCAACTGATGTCAGTATAACCCCCTCAATAACACTCATACAGACATGCAACTGACTTCTTTATAACCCCTCAATAACAATCATACAGACATGCAACTGACTTAAGTATAACCCCTCAATACAATCATACAGACATGCAACTGACTTTCAGTATAACCCCTCAATACAATCATACAGACATGCAACTGACTTTCAGTATAACCCCCTCAATAACAATCATACAGACATGCAACTTACTTCTGTATAACCCCCTCAATAACAATCATACAGACATGCAACTTACTTCTGTATAATCCCCTCAATAACAATCAAACAGACATGCAACTGACTTCAGTATAACCCCCTCAATAACAATCATACAGACATCCAACTAACTACTCAATAACAATCACACAGACATGCAACTGACTACTCAATAACAATCATACAGACATGCAACTGACTACTCAATAACAATCATACAGACATGCAACTGACTACTCAATAACAATCATACAGACATGCAACTGACTGAAGGCTATTCCGTCTAAACACACATGGTACCCAGGGAAGGCAATTTTTAAAAATATATGCCATGGTACTTAGATTACAGAAAGAGTTTGTATGAAATTTTTTTTTTAAATGTATCTATGGGTGACTATTCTATATTAAAAGTGTCCTCCCTGGGCCCCGCCTATATTTCAATGGAACAGCCCTGATTAAAATGAAACTGATGAAATGTAAAGTAAACTAAATTACCATACCAGTATCTCTCTATACATGAAGTGTGCCAGCTTAGTTAGGGAAGACAACTTCGTTTGCTTCAAACTGTAAATACAATTAATGTCATGGATGACATTTACAGAGGTATGAATAAATGATAAATTGTAAAACATGAGAAAAGGGCTTCCCTTAACAACTCTTTTATTTCTGATCCATAAAACTTTAAAAAAGATGCATACATTTTATGGGAATTTTCATTCCTTTAACAACAACAGTTTATCAGCAGAGTTTCAAGTGGTTGGAAAACACTAGAACTTTTGTTTATTAATAAGCTGAATGAAGGAGGAATGCAAAGCAAAGTGTCTTTAAAACTACACTTTCTGAAAATAAAAAATCCTGCACAAAATACATAAACAACTCTGCTTTGCTAACCTAAAACAAACATAGTTCATACAGCTCTTTCAAATTTTTTTTTCAAGGATTTCCAAATCTTTTCAAGGAATATTTTATCTCTCAAGAACTGAATCATATACACATGCATGTACGCACACATGGATGCACACACACACACACACACTACTTGGTAAATGAAACAGTGTTGTTCTTTATTTGATCCTTTGATCCACCCAATTTGATTCCTTTTTTGTAAAAACTTCATGGAAATTACATAAATAACAATAACTCTGGTAATATATTTAATTTTGCTTTAATGATTTGCATAAAGTTAAAATAAATCTATTGAAATTTTGGTAAAAAATTCAAGTTTTTTTCCCCTCAAATTCAAGGACTTCTGTATGATAAAACCAACTGTTGTAAAGTTCAACAACTTTTCAAGGTTGTACAAACCATGGTGATTCCTCATAGTCATTAGGTTTATATTATCAATAATCAAGGTCTGAACTCAATGTTTACATTATCAATAATCAAGGTCTAAACTCAATGTTTACATTGCCAATAATCAAGATTTGAACTTGGACAAGGTTTAGATTGTGAATAATCAAGGTTTGAACAAAGACAAGGTTTATATTATGAAGTTTATCGTGTCAATAATCAAGTTTTGAACTCTGACAAACCTTTTCTACTTCTTATTTGCAATTATTCCACAAAACTATCACTGATTGGGAGAGGGTGCTATATTTGTAAGTATACAATTTACTAATCTAATATGTATATTTGTATTCTTTTGGTAATTTACTGGCATCTTTATCTCAAGTGAAGTGAATGCATATCTAAAGTGTGTCTGTAAGCTTCTCTGGACAGGTACTACGTAAGTATTGGTTATGTTCATTTGCATAAATAAAATTTCTTTCCATAGAACAACAACTAACCTGGCCCCCTGCACTGACTTCAGGCAATGTCTAATGGTCAATTCTACCTCCTGCTTCAGTCCTAGGGATAGGTATAGTTCCACCAGGATCTAGAAAATATGTCAAGGATATCACTGAAGTATCCATCAGATATGGAGGTTTTATAATTAGTGAAAAAATATATTATGCCACATTTTTTTATGGAATTTGTGGTAATGATGTCATCTTTGTCTCTAAAGGTACCATTTTTGTTATGGAATTTGTTGCAACTTCTGTTACAAACCTCAATTAGAAGACCCATTGAACAGTTAAACATCCAAAAAGATGACAGGACCATTTTCCGCTATCCACAAATTCAATTCCCAACAAAAGCAAAGTTTTAAAAGAATGTAAATGAATTCACACTATCAAGCAAGCGGTTTCAATGATTTCAAGTCTGTTGAAAACTGTAAGGCAATGTAGCTGTCATATAAATAAAATCATTACATTACTTTGCCATATTGTGTAAAGTTGCTGGGCATTATATCATATAGATGGAAAGATTACATTACTTTGTGATGTTGCTGCTAGACAGGTCACAGTGTGTCACATATATTGAAAGATTATTTTGTGATATTGCCATGTAAATTTGTTAAGTATTATGTCACAGTATATTACTAAAATGAAAAGATTACTTTGTGATACTGCTGCTAGACATGTCAGACATATGGAAAGATCACATATTATATTGCTGCATAAAATGTGTCAAGTAAATGAAGAAATTACATAACTCTGAGATGGTGCTAGCCATTATGTCACAGTTTGACACATAATTTCTAAACTTGTTCACAATACGAATGCAAATTTTGTAAATATTATATAATATTTAAAAAATGCCTTTGCTTGATGACCATTTACAAAAATCATTCAAATACGAAGAAAAAAGTTTATCAAAATTGATTATTTGTTTCCTCCATGACCATTCAAGTTTTTCACCCAAAAAACCCCGTCTTAGATATCAGTCATTTAAAAGTAGTTAAGTTTACACATTCTGTCCTAGCTGGTTTAATGTTCATCATTCTGAAAAGTGGGCTTTGTTCAGATCTTGAAATTTCTCATGCTGGTTGTAAACAGTTATTTTGTTGTAGGAAAGTAATTTGTTTATAATATGTCTTACAGAAACAAATTATTTAGTGATCAACCATGTATAAAAAATATGTGACCATATTAAAACAAATGGCAAAACATGACACCTTAAACTGTTTAATCAGTATAATCAATAATTCTGGTAAATACTGAACTCAGCAAAACAAATATGACCTCATATAATGTACTTGCACGGTGCAACTCATTATTGCACAATAGAAAGAAAAGAGAGCATAGTCATTTTTTATTTTAAAACTTACCTGCCAGTAATACAGGTCTAAAGAGCAGGCTGATTGTGTCAACAGTTTTGACAACTTGGATGCATCCCTCTGTGTTGCATATAACATCACCTGTCTGAAGATTTCCACTCCCTCATCATTTGGAAAATCTTGCTTCAGCTGAAATAATTTACACAATTAAAGTAAACATAAGCAGACAAAGCATGTTACAGTACCTAAATTGGTTCCTTTGTTAAAAAGACAGTGGTCTCTTTCAACATCATTAGGAATTAGTAACCATGATAGTGCCCCACATAGACAGCATATATTAAGAACACCCAATTATAAAGAGCAAAGCAGTAGTAGTAGTGTTTGCAGTGTTTAATAGTAAATCAACACAAAACCAGCTATATAGTGCCTATCAAAATAAAACTTCAAAACATGCTGACACAAAGGATTGCAAAATGAAATGTAGAAAAAAAAAACATTTTGCCCACAATAAACATTTACTAAACCAATAAGAGTTAACAGGTGAAGTTAAAAGGTATAACAAAAATGTAAAATAAAGCTACATCATATAGAATTGATAAAACGTTTGGTCAAAATGTTTTATATCACCTGGATTCTTATAATAAATCCAATATTCTGGTGGTTATTCACCATAATGTTTCTTCATTAAGTTAATACCAAAGTACTTCGTCACACAAGGTGGATGTTGACGCACTCAACAAGAATGCGTTCCACTGTCAGCAGACACTGGCAGGGCACTCTGTTTAAGGTTCACCCTTGAGGAAGTATGAATGAGATAAGAATGTACATCTAATGCTTGATTGGTACAAAGCTACCTCATCTCTCCGATTTGTTCCATACAAGGGATACCACTATCTAATGGTGGGTTTGATGTTCTGAAGCTTGCATGCAGAGTTTTCATGCCACACATTCTGCCAAGTACGAAGAACATAATGATCTATATAATATTTCAAGTCTATGTATGGAATTTTCAATGTAGTTCAAAGATAGAGCATGAGATAGTACCATGGGGTGTTGCTATGGCAGCTCCAATCTAGCTTCCATCTTTCAAAACTGTCTGAATACAGAGACAGAACATCAAAAGAGAAAGTTTCAATTTAACTGAATTTACCCTGAAAAGTGTTTTTTGCACGTTCTGAATTCATAAGATCCAATATTATTTTCGGAGGTTTAGATAACCAAAGTGGTGATTTGGAAATACAGAATTTTGCAATATTTGCAGCACTATGTTACGTTGCTTCCAGGTATGAAGAATTTGTATGCCAAAAGACAGATTGAAATTTGGTTTCTGATTACAATGTTTCATATTTGGGCCTAAAATTGATATAATATGCACTATCAGTTGGACTGGAGGACAGTTGGGTTATATACATTAGATGGGCTGGGACAGTTATGGAAGTTTATGTATAGATTAGATGGACTGAGGACAGTTTGGACATACATGTATATATTAGATGGATTGTAGGACAGTTTTGAAGTACATGCATATATTAGATGGACCAGAGGACAGTCATGAAGTATATGTATAGATAAGCTGGACTTGAGGATAGTTTGGAAATATATGTATATATTAGCTGGGGTGGAGGACAGTCTGTAAGTACATGTATAGATAAGATTGACTGAGGAAAGTTTTGGAAGTACATGTATAGATTAGATGGACTATAGGACTGTTTGGAAGTACATGTACAGATTACAAGGACTACAGGACAGACTGGAAGTACATGTATAGATTAGATGGACTATAGGACAGTTTGGAAGTATACGTATATATTAGATGGACTGGAGGACAGTTTGGAAGTACATGTATAGATTAGATGGACTTGGGGACAGTTCATGGTCTGTTGATACATTAGGAACTTCCAAAGGTTTTTGGAATTGTTTCCCCAGCAACATCAAGGAGTTCTTTTGTGAAAAAGAGTAATTGGTATATTACATTTTCAAACAGACTGACTATATATCTTTGTGTTTTGAAACAAAGTCTTATATTTTCTTCCCTTTCCCATTAACATCTTTACAGCCCTCTCTCCCATTAACATCTTTACAGCCCCAAAGTGAATGATCACCATTCAAATTGCCATGTTAAACAAAAGGTGTTGGTAGCTATTCAATAAGATAGTTAAAACTTTAATGACTGGAATGCTTGGAGGGAGATATATTGAGCAATGTGTAAGAGTTTTGTGAATGGACACACAAACTGCAGTCTGTAACAAAGCATCAAGAATAATTTTGCCATAAGGAGCTTGTTAGTTAAATTGATGGACAACTTACCATATCAATATTCCTCCAAGCTCTGGCCAAATCATTACAATGCATACTAGCAACCACACTTTGCTTGTATACCCACAACTTCAGAGGGGTTGGAAGATCTTGAAACAAAAAGGCAACAAGCTACAATTTTCAACCATAATTTTTTTGTGCATGATATACATTGATAAATTTAAAGAGTATATTATGAAATGTTCACATGGTCAGCATACCATTTTGGTGTATTTATTGTCTTGTTATGGACTATTACACAACATAGAATTTAGTTAAACATTAATTCCCGAACATTTTATGTAATTTTAAATATGCCTGAGTTACAAAATCTGTGAAAATTTCACTTAATACAAAACTTTATTTACAGCAGTAAAAGAAGCTTTACATCAACCACAGTCATATGGTAATGCCAACAACTGATATCACTATTTGCAGCACTTTTGTTCAAGTCTTTGTTCTCATATAACTTCATGTATATGAGACTGACTTGAGTGTTTGAGGCACACTGCAAAAAAATGGGCTTTAAAGTCTGTGAATGCTGACTGAAAGTTTTATCACAGACTTGTCAAGTAATTTTTCTTTGAAATGCAAAGTTTTCTTTATAGGCGTTAAATGGATCCGACATGAAGGATTTTTCCATATATATGTGACTCATAAGGAAATCTCTGACATTTTCATTGTAACACAAAATACGCAGAGCAACAGGTGCCCTTTTAATGAGAAAACTTGTTTATAGGCCGGCCTGCTTTAAAATATAAAAAAAGTTACAATCATTATAACTGCCACTTATCGATTCAGTCTAAACAAATATTGAATGTCAATAAACTACTGAAAAAGATACTTATATACTGTAACTTCATTCTTTTGTGGGTATCAATTTTGGTGGTTTTGAAAATAATAGATATTTGTATGGTTACTAAAAAATTTAATGGATTTGCCTCTGTCAAGGTCTGCAGCTCTCCCTGTGATGTGCATCGAAAAAGAGTTCCACCACCTTTTGTTTACACTAACTAAAGGGCAAGGCATCAGAGGGAGAGTTTAAAAGGTATCAGAATCCAGTCAACAGACAGAGGTCTCCTTAGGATCAAGCAAACCCAAAATCAAATGATATTTTACTTCTAGTTTCCTGGTCTTTGATCAATGTGTCAAGGACACTGTGATAGTTAAGAGAATGATGCTCAACTTTAAACTGTCTATATAAAGAAAAGACAGAAGCTTTGTTTCATAAGTCTGCTTTACTATCATTGGTTTGTTTTAGTGCCTAATCTCTAATAGTTGAGAAACCGCTCCGGTGGCCTAGTGGTTAGAGTGTCCGCCTTGGATGCGGGAGGTCGCAGGTTCGAGCCCTGGCCGAGTCATACCAAAGACTTTAAAAAATGGTACTAACAGCTGCCTTGCTTGGTGCTCAGCATTAAGAGGTTAGTGTTAGGACAAATCCAAGAAATAATTTATCGATAAATATGTTGTTATTGTTGTTGTTGTTGTTGTTGTTATAGGGTTTAATGCCATTTTTCAGCACAAGATAGGCTATACATGGCAGCCAGTGTAAATGGTGGAGGAAGAACCAAGGAAACCCTGGAAAGAATCACCGACCCATGAGAAGCTACTGGCAAGCTCTCTCACATACCCACATTGCCCTAAATATGTAGTTTTAACCACATTATAAAAATTTATGCCCACTTAATTTAAAGTGATTCCAATTTTTAAAACCAATTCCCATTTATCTTGCATTATTGTTACTATTCAATATTTTCCCATATCAAACCTAGTGTAACTTTGTACATGCCACTGCCATCCATCTGGAACAGGATTACTTTTGTGATGGAAGGTTCTCCTCATTAAGTTCTTTGTGTAATTGTTTATCTTTATATTTTTAGAGCTTGCCTTTTCACTGATCCATAAAGCCAGTATTATGTTGCGGTTCCATTATACTTAAACTTTTGTTTACAGAAAAAATGGTGCCAAGAGACACTGATGGCTCGGTAATCCAAAAACAAACAACATTTTAGATTTTGAAGAAATTTTTCAGTGCAATGCCAATGCTGGTGGCACAGCAACCAATGCAGGGAGAGGATGGGAAACAGTGGTCAATAACTGAGCAGCATCTCGGTGTTAATTTTCCTGGCAAGAAAATAATTTTAAAAAATTGGTACTAGTGCTGCTTGAATGCACTGAGATATTTTTTACATCTAGAGTTATTTTTGTAACAAAAACCACAGACATCCTATGTGAAAGCAAAAATAAATATGTTTAGTAACAGTTATTCATGATTATTTACTTGTGGTAGATAAAAATGAATACTAATAGTTATGCCACCATGAAAACTTTACTGGCAATGCATTGCACATCCCCTAACAACACTGGTATAATGTGACAAAGAAGCAAATGGATTCATTCATATATGGAGAATTTTAAATGGGCAGTGTCCTTAAATTCATTCATGCGAAAATGAAAAATGCAATTTTTAAGTTATAACATTAATTTTAGGTATATGTCTCAATGACAGTGTCCAAAATAATGTTTCCATGTTTTCATTTGGTATAAAATTTAGCCATAACCTGAACTTGTCAAACTGCTGTTAGAGTATAACCATAAGCCATACTTGTCAAACTGCTGTTAAAGTATAACCATAAGCCATACTTGTCAAACTGCTGTTAGTGTATAACCATAAGCCATATCTGTCAAACTGCCATTAGAGTATAACCATAAGCCATACCTGTCAAACTGCTGTTGAAGTATAACCATAAGCCATATTTTTATAAACTGCTGTTAAGGTATAACCATAACCAATACTTGTCAAACTGCTGTTAAAGGATAACCATAAGCCATACTTGTCAAACTGCTGTTAAAGTATAACCAACTGCTGTTAAAGTATAACCATAAGCCATACTTGTCAAACTGCTGTTAAAGTATAACCATAAGCCATACTTGTCAAACTGCTGTTAAAGTATAACCATAAGCCATACTTGTCAAACTGCTGTTAAAGTATAGCCATAAGCCATACTTGTCAAACTGCTGTTAAAGTATAACCATAAGCCATACTTGTCAAACTGCTGTTAAAGTATAACCATAAGCCATACTTGTCAAAATGCTGTTAAAATATAACCATAACCCATATCTGTCAAACTGCTGTTAAAATATAACCATAACCCATATCTGTCAAACTGTTACTACCTAGCAGTTTCTATAAGAGTGATCAGTTTAGACAAGTTTCATCATGTTCTTAAAATAAATACCTAATTGTATGGAGCTGATAAGCAAAATACTGGATGGGTCAATAGCAAAATTACCTTGTTCTAGAAGACTGTCTAGAAGCTTAAGCTCCATCTGGAAGAATCTGAGTCCTCCGCATTCATTCGAGACCAGCATCCCTTTACTATGTACAGCTGCTGCTAGCATGGCCCTGTTGGCTGCTTTGTCTGAAAACATGTCATCCAAATATATGATACAAAAGAAAATTGCTTCATGTCTGCAGGTACCTTAAAAAGACGACAAACTGAATACAAATGGGAACCAACTCAAATATACAGAATATCAAAATCATGCAGCACTCCAATTTTAACTATTTAATCCAACAAATTTTGTTCCCAGTGCATCTGTATGAAAAAATGCTAACTACATTGTGGAACTTTCTTGTTTACATCCCTCCTTATTTTGAAAACATTCCACATCATGTAACATATGCAACTATAAAATAAATGAAGTCTCCTAGCTTTAACTTTAATAGATTGGATTCCTTATGCGTAAATTTGTACTTATATAAAATGCTGAAAAAGTAAAGGTTTGGAGCAAGATGTTTCTTACATGATACTTACTTAATCATGAAATGATTGGTTTGATGTTGTACAGCAGCGTGGTCCAATATCTTCAACACTGAGGACAATATAGACCAAAAATGTAACACTTGTTGGCCATACATGATAATTTTATCTTTTACTATACTATAATTATAGAACTGACTCTCCTCTTTTTATTGGCTGGGTACATTTTGGGCTCCCTATTGGGGTTTTGAAGATACCCTGGGGAAAAAGGGTTCAATGAAGACAGGTAATTTGAAAATGAATGACTGATTTCCCATGAGCAGGAGCCTGTTCTCAGCAGTGAAACAAGAGGCATTATGAGAAAACCAAACCATCATGACAAACTGTACATAGTACAGGCTGATTGATAAAGCATGCATTTCATTAATTCTGCCTGATCACTTGGAGAGTGGCTAGTGCTGAAACACCAGCCTGAGAAAGCTATAATAAGTCCTCCTGTTTGCTGGAGCCACACACAATCAAAAGCTTCAATCATTTGGATTAGATGGGAAAGATTAGGTCACCAATTAGGTATAGAGAATTATCAACAGTAGCCTTGTGTGGGCAGCCTAAGGTGAGAAGATTTGTAGCCCTGATGAGGTGTTCCCAGACTGATACTGAAGTCTCCAAGAAGGCAGAAGATACAATCCTGAGGGAGGAGAACTCTGCTGAAAAGGCTTGTGAACAGCATATATCCAGAACAATGACAAGCTGATACTATATAAAATCAGATCTGTCTTTGTTGAAAAGCAATCCAAGAAGAAACAAGAGGAACAATGAATTTCAAGTCTTTTTACAAAATGTTACTCACCTTGTGGTTTGTTAATGTTAAATGCCGGGGATATGGACATGGTCCTGGAAGTGGGGTTCCTGGGAGAGAGTCTCAGGAATTTTCAGGAAGATGGATCTGAATATGAAGACATGCAAACTGAAGGTGTAGAGAGTTGCTCAGGGATGTTATTGAGGGTCAAACTAGTGGTCTGTATCCTTAGCTGGGGTGCCAGTGTGTGTGTATTGAGCTGGGAAAAATTTGGGTTGTAAATGATTTCTGCTACCCTTTTCTGCAACCAGGTGTCTTTAGTGAGTTGTGGAAATTTTCATCCCATGATTATGTTGGAAATGGGAGGCATGCCATGCTCATACTACCCAGTTCCTGAGAGAAAATATGGGCAGAAGGGTGGCAAGGAGAGGAACTGGATCAAAATATATCCTTCTCTCCCTGTGTTATGTTGCCTCTTGCTTTGGAAAACACGGTCCTTGCTAAATAGTAAGGTTTGAAGGAAGGGTTTCCCATTTGGAAAATCTTAGTGGGGTCCTTCCTATTTCTCTGGTCACCTCTTGGGAAATGAACGCAGGGCTCTGGATTGCTGGACCTGTGAGGGGGTTTACCTCCTGTCAGCTGCTTTACTGACCTCATCTGTGTGGTCATGGAATAGGAGGTGGGATGAAAAAGGCTGCACTGACAGTTGCCTTGTCATGATTTTTTTAACTGCAAGAATGATCCCCAAAGTGTGCCTGCCAGCAGAGTCTCAGCAGTGGGATACAGGTTATGCTAAGCTTGCCCAATGATGGCCAATGAGATCTGATTGAGCATGCAGCCAATTATACTGCAAACCAGCGGTTTCATGTTGTGGAAAGGTTTCTGGTCCACTGCATACAGATGGTGGCTTTTATATTACCTGTCAACTGCTAAGTCAGGACGGTGCTGGAGTTGAACTAGATAATATACAAAGATGGCTGATGTCTGTTCCTAAGGTCCTGTACCAGCCTTTGTGGAGTACATCATTGCAGCCATTACCATGGTGAATGTGAGGTGATGAGTTTTCCAGTACTGGTTCATGTGGGCCATTCTACCATGTCAATACTAGCCATGTAATCTGTTTAGTGCTGGCATAACTGGAAAAAGAGTGGTGGCAAATAGGTCAATGACATCAATGCAGTCACATTGGGAGGGGGGGGGCAGCAATGGCTGAGAATGTTGCATCTTTTTCTTGACAGGCAACTTCTCAATCTGAGATAACTGTCAAATAAAGAGTTTACTTTGGAGGTAGCACTGGCAGCAAGCCTGATATTATCTGCATATCTGCATCCTTAGATGACTGCTTTTTGACTCTCTTGCTAGCCTGAGACAGCTTGTTTAGCAGAAACCATCACCCATCTGTCGACTATCTACTAAACACAGATTTCACATGTGTTGCCTGCTGACAGCCCATAATAGTATCACAGGTGGGATGATTAGTTTTGGTCAGCTTACATGTCCCACAGCTAATAGTTCCTACAGTTACCTGTAATTAAAGATAACAAAACAATGACATGCCATAAATACTTGCTTATAAGTTACACATATACTTGCTTATAAGTTACACAATCTGCAAACTACAAAGATCCTGATAGCATAATGTGCCTGCAGATCAGGGTCTATGTTGTTTGTTCCTCTGATTACTCACATCAAACTGCACAGACCCAGATCTACTGGTACATTGTATAACAGCAGATATGGGTCTGTGCAGTTTGCATTTGGGCTTAACTTATAAGTGAGTACATACAGTATTCTGGCAAAATCAATCCAGCATCAGGCTACGTTTACAGTGAAACTGATGCTAAGAAGTGATCATTAACTTGATCTAAAACAAGGTCAAGCACCCAGATGCAGTGTAAGTATGAGTGGAGAATTAAGATGCTGCCAGTTAGCTCATCATAGGCTGAAATAGACAAAAGAGATGCAAAATATTCATCGATGATAAGGATAACAAAACAGAGGGAGTATATGTCTATGTTATCGGCAAACTCCTAAATATTGCTCAAACTTGAGAAAAGGCTCCAAACTGAACGACTAGTATTTGTGAGGCCCCTATGGCATGTCTAGGCATCAAGAGAAGTAGTAACTAATGAATGAAGGATTTTGGCATAAATCTCAATATTCAGCTGGAGTCCAATCTTGTCTGACTTCTGTCTGGATAAGGAGATGATGTTTTAGAACTTTTATTGCTAAAACAAACCAAAAGATGTCACTAATATTTTCTTACACCTGGGATGCCTGAATTTGCAAGGTAGTTGATGTTTTCCAAACGTACTATGATTGTGTAATGTATTTGAAGAAGAAATCATCATTATGATAAATCACTGAACAATTTACTAAACCAATGTTACATGAACAAGGTTTTATATGAGTGACAATATGATCAGTGCAGAAAGGGAGGTAACCCTGACAGATGACAGTAAGACCATATGCAAGTTGCAAAGATCTTAACAACACTATCCACAATAATTTAGGAATAATGTGTGATTATTTGCTGACAAAAGCTCAAATAAGATAAAAACATTTTCTGGCCACATTTTGTGAATGAAGCAAAAGGCAAGCATAATTTGAAATTTGAAATTTAATATCAAAAGAATGTAGCAAGACGAAACTAAAATTGTACACATCCATTCATATTTTCCTAGTACTGAGTGACATAACAAAGTTAATTTCATATATAAGAGTACCATGAACCATACCCAATCCATGTGTAATAGTTCTTTAAGTAGGCACTGCTTATGTATAGTTGACTCAAAGACCCAATAACATTGGTAAATGTAATCAATCTTGAACTGAACTTACTATGCAGAAAAAGCCATTAATTTGTTATTGAACTTTCCATTGTTGCAATCATAGGTTTTTAGACTCCCAAATCCAAAGTTTTTATTTTAACTACCCTAAGTACAATCCATCCATAAAGTTTGTTAATGTACTTATTCACAAGAAAAGTTATTGTATAAAATTCACTTTTTACTGCGTCACAATGATCTTGATCTTTGACCTTTTGGTTCCAAAATCAATAGGCTTCCATACATTAGGTGCAAGCCCTCCACAAATCTTGGTCAGTTTACATGGTCTGGAACTAAAGTTAATATATAAAATGTATTTTTCTTATTTCACTAACAGTGACCTTGACTGTTAGCTTTTGAACATAAAATTAATAGACTTATATTATTCAAAGTATAAACCACCACAAACCTGATGAAGGTACATGGCTGAAAACTTAAATTTAAGAGCATGACTCATTTTTCAATTTTCAGCAAGTGACCATGACCTTTAACCCAGACCTGCCAACCCTAACAAGACTGTCTCAGTAAGGCAGCTGATTATTTTTCGCAAGTTTGTTAAGTTTTCAGTAAGGTGCAACAAAATATCATCTACTTCTATCGTCAAGTTGAAAAATGTGTATTTAAAAAGTTCCCTATTCCAAACTGATGCATCAACGGTAAACATTACGTTCATCTGAAAGCTTGTAAAGTACAAATACCAAAGTACAAATACACCTTATTTACCTCTAGCACAGTTGCACAAACTTCAGTTGCAGCTCAATGGCTTGTTGCTATCTCTCAATGTAATTCTTGGAATTTTTTTCTTCTTGATTTCACATTACAGCAATCATATCTCCTGCCATGTGACATACTCAAATCGACACACGATGTCCAATAAACGTAATTGTATCCCTTCCTGCTTTTATTCAGAACAATCTGAATATTTCTTTTTATTCTTCTGTACTGATCATTAAAACTCTTTTAAGAGGCATAATATTTCCTTTCGTTTTTAACATATATCAGCTGCTGGATGCCATTTTTAAAAAAAAGTCACAACAATTTGATCCTGTAGACGCTTCTCATGGAAAAATATGTGCAGTTTAAGCATCTGAGGTACTACTATATAGTCAGTCTGGTTATCTAATTCCACAGGCTAATATGAAACCAAGATCCAAATCAAACATGGGCAAGCCAATTATCCGGATTTTACCGCAACAATCATATTTCTGTAGTTTCTCCATTAATTCCGTAAGTCCATATTTTAAGGGTCATTTTCGTAAGACTTAAGGCAAAATTGTAAGAGTTGGCAGGTCTGTTAACTCCTAAAATCAACCGGTTTCACCTTACCACAAATACAAGTCATGTAAAACGTTTTAGCCAAGATCTATTAATGTGTGGAAAACACTGGTCTTCGTTTGGTCACAGCAACTTGATCTTTGATCTTTTGACCCCAAAATTAATCATCTTCTTCCTTACCCCAAATACAAGATATTTACAAAGTTTGATGACTGACAAATGACATCCCTGTAAAGCTGGATAAAGTGAGATAAACTGTAGTTACCTGGATACAGATGTAAAGCCTTCTGGGCTGAAGACAAGTGATTATTATTCATATCCACTGTATTGTGTTGACCTGCATTCATTTGACCAGTGGGCAGTAGCTCTATACATTCCTGCATACATAAAAGAATTTTGTACAAATCTTTTCAAAGTTGCGATAAGCTACAAATTTAGAGGCACAACAAGCAATGATGATTCTACAATACAATAGTCACTTCTACAATCCATGGACAATAACAATAATTCTTCCAAAAGCTTGAGAATTTATGCTAACAATAAAAAATGAATTCACAGCATTTGAAATTGTTTCAAAACAAAATTTCTTATAAAAGAACACTCATGTCTGAGCTTCTTTAATTAGAATAAGCATAATTATATAAAATGTACCTGACTATTTTTCCAGTCCAAAATAATTGAACACCTAGCACAGGAAGCTGATGCAGCAGCACAGTCTGGGAAGAAGCGGATCAAGATTTCAGCCAGCAATCTCCAGAGGATGCAGCGAGAGGGGTCAGTGTGCAGCAGCTTCTGTAGATACCACTTGCCTTCCAGAGGCTGACCCTAACATGCAATGATAGATTTCACTGAGTGCTGTCTGGTCTCATTTATCAAACACAAAACCATTTCCTTAGAACATTTTAAAAAGCCCCACATTTCCCATATTTATATTTTATTGTAACTTACCTTATTTTCTCCTTTCTGTTTATTCAGTTATGTAAAACCAATAGCGACAGCAGGTATTTTTAATCAGAATGATAAGTTCTTCCTCATGAGATTTTCTATTACATTAAACCTATAAACAACATACATATTACAAATTAAGAAATAACAAGTGATGTAAATGCTATTTATGATGCACTTATTCTCTGGTAGCCAATACTGCCACAAAAGATTGTCAAACCATGTTGGCATTCCAATGGCAATTTTCACAACAAAATAATAAAATAATTAAAAACTGGTCACATTCAAATCATTAAAATCTTTCTGGATTCAGGATATTCTCATTTTATGCACATGAAAAAACAATTTTATTGATATAAAATATAGATAGATAAATAGCTACCTTTTATATCAAAACAGAAAAAATTTCTTATCATATTTCACATATAGCATATTAAACTTTTAACATACAGCACATTTTTTTTTATTTAAAGTGAAGAAATAAGCAAAATGAGCGAAAGTGCAGATAATATCTGTAAATATTCACACATACTCACCCCCACCCTTATACCTGATAATCAATTACTATGAAGATGAATCAGTGAACAACACTAACTGTAAGCACTCAGGACATTTCTTCAAGCTTACACATGCATAACACATAGTTGATATAGCTATTTCATCTGAAAATTCAAGGACATATTAATTTTCAAGTATGATAATTAACTGTTCATAAATGTAGGAAGAATGTTGATTATTGTAAGCAGTGTCCACAAAATATCATAAATTTTATTCTTAAAAAAGAAGTTAGAAGTATTTATGTTCAACTAGGCCTAGCTAATGACACTGTAGTTCAACTAGGCCTAGCTAAAGACACTGTAGCTAAAGACACTGTAGTTCAACTAGGCCTAGCTAGAGACACTGTAGTTCAACTAGGCCTCGCTAAAGACACTGTAGCTAAAGATACTGTAGTTCAACTAGGCCTAGCTAGAGACACTGTAGTTCAACTAGGCCTAGCTAGAGACACTGTAGTTCAACTAGGCCTAGCTAAAGACACTGTAGCTAAAGACACTGTAGTTCAACTAGGCCTAGCTAGAGACACTGTAGTTCAAGGGGCTCTGGAGCATTACAGCAGAAGTAAGGCCATCTCATCTACATCAGTTTGGGAGTCAGCATTTATAATTGCCACTGTTTATAACTCCTTGACTTGATAATGTTTAACAAAAATACATGCTTTTTACATCTGCCATGTGACTTCAAAACTCTTTTACTCACTGATCTAGCTGAAGTTACTTTAGCTCAATAAGTCCCAAGTTAATACTGATGGTGGAGACTTTAGCTCAACAAGTCCCATGTTACACTGATGATAGGTACTTTATCGCTAAGATCAAGCACATAAATATTTTCAGTAGAGTTGCAATATCCCAGTGCTTTTGCACTTGGAGCTAGTTCTAGGGTATTTCTTCATTAATTTTAACTCAATACAAACAAGACTATATTATAAGCAATTTTCTACTATTTTCAGTGATTTAAGGTGCAACATTGCCACAAACATCATATTGTGTGACTCTAATTTTTGATTCCCATCATCAACAGTAATGTTCCTACCCTTAGTATACATAAATTGACTGATGATCTAAAGTCTTTTGGCAAACACAGCACAGTTCTTTATCATTTTGTCATACCAAATATACAGTGTACAGTCTTTACAGTGAGTTTGGTTTGCAAATATGCTTCCCATCGCAAAGCATTTGACCTACTTTCTCTCTGCCATAATGGCCCAAACTGCATCCATTTAGTTACACACTGCAGTGCCTACAATCCTAAAAGAGGCTGAATGCTAAGGAACATGTAAAGTGACCCACCAACCGGAAGTTTTCATGAATGTAAAAGTCATCTAACAGTGAATTCGAATTACAGGATGATAAGGTTTCTAACTTTCATAGTGGATCTTTCATTTTCTTTCTCTATGCTTTTATCAATAATTAATATTTTTCAATAAAGTGTTTGTCTGAAATTCTAACAAACTGCAAAGACTACTAAGCATTTTCAAGCAGTGTTCCAGTAGTTTTTTTAACCAGCCCAAAATTCAAGCACTTTTTAAAATAACCAAAGCAGTTAGG
The DNA here is from genome assembly GCA_016617855.1 of Megalonaias nervosa. Lineage (NCBI taxonomy): Eukaryota > Metazoa > Mollusca > Bivalvia > Unionida > Unionidae > Megalonaias > Megalonaias nervosa. The sequence continues at coordinate 101,373 of JAECUM010093011.1, read as the reverse complement.
GTTCTTTCAAATATAGATACACAAACAAAATGTATTAAATTTGGCACGCCTCTTTCAGATCTACATGCATGCAAAAGAAAAAAAATGCAATCCCAAAAGATGTGACTAGTAGATTCACCATAAAATCAAGATGATTAATATTTTTTTAAAATAAAACATTTTATAACATAGTAATAATTATGTATACAATTTTTAACTGCATCAACTAAGTATGGGACATTTGGTAACTCTGTAAGGAAGAAAGAAATGTTTTCAGTTTTTTCTTCTGAATCATAAAATGAGTTCCATTCAGCAATGATATTTCAAAATTTTAAGACAGTTATTCACACAAATTCCTAGAACCTTAATCATATTTTATAATACAGTATATTTAAAATAGCACGACTTGAAAATGCATAATGTTAATTACCAGAGGAAAAAAAGGCATTGGAAATCGGTCAAGTTTATCTATGTATCATCACATAAATTATATTCACAAAGTGATTCATATTACTTATTTCTTTCTCAAACTATATTTTTAAATTTTTGCTAAAAAAACCCCACTTTGAACCTGTACCTTACTATCATGATTATACCATATCTGTGTTGACAAAATCTGTACCTTAATATCATGATTATACCATATCTGTGTTGACAAAATCTGTACCTTAATATCATGATTATACCATATCTGTGTTGACAAAATCTGTACCTTAATATCATGATTATACCATATCTGTGTTGACAAAATCTGTACCTTAATATCATGATTATACCATATCTGTGTTGACAAAATCTGTACGTTAAAATCATGATTATACCATATCTGTGTTGACAAAATCTGTACCTTAAAATCATGATTATACCATATCTGTGTTGACAAAATCTGTACCTTAATATCATGATAATACCATATCTGTGTTGACAAAATCTGCTCCTCATCTTCAATTTCAAATTTCTTTTAAAAAAAAAATTACTTCATAAAAGGAACATAAAAACATTTCTTCAGAATGGATTTAATTTCTAATTTCTTAAAGATATATATACTTAAATCCAGTTCTATTAAAGATATAAAATGTATTTTGATTAAAGTAAACTGATAAATATTCATTATTGAAATATGCAGTTACTTTTATAATGTTTCCATTTTGAAGCTGATAGTAACAATAAAAGATGTACCAAACAATCATTCTTTTGATATGCAACAATAAAATCCATCCAGTATGTCTTTCTTGCTAAGAATTCAATGTGTCATATTGCTATATTTAGTTTATTAAATTAAAACTGAAAATACTCAATAAACATCGATTTAAATGCAAGAAAAAAAGTAAAACAATTTTTGTATGAATCAGATATATTTCAAATATTAACCATAATTTATATTTATACTGATTTCAAACCACGATGATAAAACTAAGTGGTAAACATCAGGAGACCCTCCCCCAAAATCTATCATGCTCATGTAAATTTTCCTGTCAATAAACCTACCTTCAAAATCTTGAGAGCAACAATTAGTCTTGTTGAGTTAAGGAGATGATCTTTTGAATCTCCAATACTGATGAGTTCCTGGGCAGCAGCTGTTGCCAGGGTTACATCTGCATGTAAAATTCCCAAAGCGCACAAAGCCTCAATGCTCCAAATAGAGGGACTGGACAATTGTGAGCTGAAATATAAAACATGGCTCTAAGTAAATACTGCATGAAGGATTGCTAAATACAGCTTGAGTAAACACTGCATACAGCCTTATTTTAAGATGCAACTATGATTACTCTGGATTCACTTTCATTCAGTGGGAACCAAATTTCATGGATTTTGTGCTCAAGTTAAAATAACATGGGTAAAATGGCTTTTATCATAAAAGTTGCATTTGTTAGAGGCAAACAAACAAATTCAGATAGTACAGCAGAAGTCAAGTGGCTGCCAAACGGCCTGGGAAGTTTGTTGTTCCTGCAACCAAAGGCACCACCAGGTCAAACTGAGCATTTTGGAATGTGAGGTCTCTGAGGTGAAAGCTAGAGAAAGTCATATCTGCCCTCTATCTAGAAAAGTATTGAAACCACATTCTTAGAAAACTGCCAAATAACACGGCAAGGTAACCTGCTGCATCATGGCAATAGGCCCCACCAGGTCTAACTGAGCCTTTTGGGATGAAAGATCTCTGAGGTAAAAGCTTGAGAGAGTCATCTCTGCCCTCCATCCTGCTACTTGGATAATTTCAGTTTAGGAACAGAAGGTTTAAATGACAAGGTAACTTCTCTAGTCCCTACTTGCCATTGACCACGATGAGGATTGGTAGCAAGATGCTTCCCACACAGTACAAACTGGCATATGTGCAGATTGTAACTTCTAGCTGGGATTTTTCCAGAGGAATTTCTGCCAAGTCCACTGTTGCACTGAACAGACTGAGGAGCTGAGGAAATTGAAAACAACTACCAGTTGGAAACTGACCCTGTGACCTCTATAATCCATGCCATGCATATATGAGGGAGGCAAATGAGCTGAAGATCGGTACAAAGCTCCATGCTAAGGTGTACAAAATTCTGGTATGGAATGAGATCTGACTTATACCTGTTCAATAGGAGCCCTAAATGACTCATTTGGGAAAGAAAATTGTTTTTGCCCTTCATCAGAAATGAAGATGTCATGTGAATTTGGAGGTTGTTATCAAAGTGATGATGTCAAGCAGCATAAAGTGATGACACAGATGATGACCTTCATGATTACCTATGGACCAATGTTGAGACCAAATGGGAGTGCATGCAATTGGTATGTTCTTTTGAACCTGAACCTGAAGCTGGGTGCCATGTCCATTCTGAACCTCAGCACAGCTATGGACTTGTTGAGCAGGTCTATAACTGGCCTGTGCTCCACCTGGCTATGTGTACTATAAACAGCCTGAAATATAATTCCATAGAGTTTGGTTTGCAATCTCTCTCCATGAACTGTTTGTTGAGTAATGACTAGATCTCCATCAGCAAATTTCCAGCCTTCCCTGGATCAGACATGTCCATGATAGTACTAGAAGACAGAACGGGAAAGGGCTGGATAAATGAATCTGAAGCCCCTCTGAAACACTACCTGGGCAGGCCATGCAATGAAACAGATTGGCTAACCAGATCCCCTGCATGACTTCACATATCATTGTCCAGTTAGCCAGCATGTAGCATGGCTTGCTGAAATAATGGATTCCTGGTCAGTCATGAATATGTATGTATGGCAAAAAACTAGACAGGCTGGATGGATTGTTGAAAGTTGGAATAGCTGAATAAGGCCCAGACTAATGGTCAAAACAAACTGTCAGTGTCTGCTACATACTCCATGTGCCCAGACTTAAGAGGCTCTGAGGCCAAGCTCATGCATGCAGGGAAACTTATGCCCATAGAGATGTCTAATAAAGGGAAAACAGTCTCCTATTAATTCCTTGCCATCATTGGTTACCTGTAAAGCATGGCAGGTCATAAATTCAGCAAGACCAGCAATTAAATCATCATCCCTTGCACTAGCCACCTTATCTACAAATCCATTAATGCCTGTGAAATATGCAGGTCCAGCAAACTCCACAGCAACTTGTTCTTTTTCAGGCTGACCTGATGTAATGGTTTCCATCAGCACTGTTCTTTATCACTATGAATGGTGAAGTGACCATCATGACATCCCCACACTGCACTTGAAAGTGATGACATATTAGGGTACAGACCCAGTCTCTCTGCTCTTAAGACCCTTTCTTAGAATTTTGGACCAGACATCTTCCAATCCAGATGTACAAATACTGCATGCTGCATTTGAAGCAACATTTGGTACAAGCTAGGCATGTCTCATGCATGTAATATGAGGCTTTAATCTCTAATATTTCATTGCCCTCATCTATTTCTGAAATGAAAAAAATTACCAAAAGTTTGGAAAATAACAACCTGAAAGAATTAACATAAGCAATAATTTGCAAACGTTACTTAATTAACCAAGAAAATGCAGTGTGAATGACAACATCTAGCAATAACATTAACGCTACAATGCCAGATCACAAGGTCAGAAAAAGAAAGAAAAAAGGTCATAACTGCTAAAATTTCACAAAAATATTAACAAATAAAAATATAAATAATTGCAACATGTAGTAAATACTGATACAATCAATACTATACTTTGTCTATGGATAATTGAAAATGCTCCTAATATTTCTCTGATTTTACAGGATACAATGATGACTATATCCAGCAATGGCTCGAAGCAAACAACTACTGCCACCCACCAGCAGTCAGGGGTTGTAATGGGAAAGAGTTTCTTCCCTTGTCTATATGCTATATCAATGGTTAAGTTAAAAGTTTAGTCTTTTTGTGATTGCAGGATGCAAGAGGTGGTGCAACTTCTTCCCACATATTAAAGTGATCAGGTTATGTATTAAAAGGAAAAACCTTATTTCAACCATGCTCTTGTAAGAGTGTAAAGATAAGGCATGAGTGAAATTAGTAACTGACAACTGACAGGATTTGGCTCCAATATTTTTATCCAAGAGACCAGTCTCATCTGACTTATGGTTTTAGAAGCAGATGACTTTTAAGCACATTTGCATATAAAGCAAGAAAAAAGATGTAGTGAACATGTGGAAGGGCCAGATTTATGTGGCAAAAGTTTAACTCCTAATGCATTATACCTGGGTTATACAGGACAGGCATGTGGATCCTATGGAATGCATCCTGATTTTAAATGCTTATTTCCATCTCAGGGTGTGGTTTTAAAACTTGTTTATTCAGTGCCATAGGGGAACATGCACATGCCTGTATAGGAGGCAGTGGATTTACTCCTAATGCATTATGCCTGTATCATGTACCTGTATAGGAGGTAGTGGATTTACTCCTAATGCATCATGCCTGAGACATGTATTTGTATAGGAGGTAGTGGATTTACTCCTAATGCATCATGCCTGTATCATGTACCTGTATAGGAGGTAGTGGATTTACTCTTAATGCATCATGCCTGAGACATGTATCTGTATAGGAGGTAGTGGATTTATTCCTAATGCATCATGCCTGAGACATGTATCTGTATAGGAGGTAGTGGATTTACTCCTAATGCATCATGCCTGGGTCATGTACCTTTATTGGAGATAGTGGATTTAGTACTAATGTGTCATGCCCGAGACACGTATCTGTATAGGAGGTAGTTGATTTACTCCTAATGCATCATGCCTGTATCATGTACCTGTATAGGAGGTAGTTGATTTACTCCTAATGCATCATGCCTGAGACATGTATCTGTATAGGAGGTAGTGGATTTATTCCTAATGCATCATGCCTGAGACATGTATCTGTATAGGAGGTAGTGGATTTACTCCTAATGCATCATGCGTGGGTCATGTACCTTTATTGGAGATAGTGGATTTACTACTAATGTGTCATGCCCGAGTCATGTATCCGTATAGGAGGTAGTGGATTTACTCCTAATGCATCATGCCTGTATCATGTACCTGTATAGGAGGTAGTGGATTTACTCCTAATGCATCATGCCTGGGTCATGTACCTTTATAGGAGATAGTGGATTTACTACTAATGTGTCATGCCCGAGACACGTATCTGTATAGGAGGTAGTGGATTTACTCCTAATGCATCATGCCTGTATCATGTACCTGTATAGGAGGTAGTGGATTTACTCCTAATGCATCATGCCTGGGTCATGTACCTTTATTGGAGATAGTGGATTTACTACTAACGCATCATGCCTGAGTCATGTATCTGTATAGGAGGTAGTGGATTTACTCCTAATGTACCATGCCTGAGTCATGTATTTGTATAGGAGGTAGTGGATTTACTCCTAATGCATCATGCCTGGGTCATGTACCTTTATTGGAGATAGTGGATTTACTACTAATGTGTCATGCCCGAGACACGTATCTGTATAGGAGGTAGTTGATTTACTCCTAATGCATCATGCCTGTATCATGTACCTGTATAGGAGGTAGTGGATTTACTCCTAATGCATCATGCCTGAGTCATGTATCTGTATAGGAGGTAGTGGATTTACTACTAATGCATCATGCCTGAGTCATGTATCTGTATGAGATAGTGGATTTACTCCAAATGCATCATGCCTGAGACATGTATCTGTATAGGAGGTAGTGGATTTACTACTAATGCATCATGCCTGTATCATGTACCTGTATAGGGGGCAGTGGATTTACTCCTAATGCATCATGCCTGAGACATGTATCTGTACAGGAGGTAGTGGATTTACTCCTAATGCACCATGCCTGTATCATGTACCTGTATAGGAGGTAGTGGATTTACTCCTAATGCATCATGCCTGTATCATGTACCTGTATAGAAGGCAGTAGATTTACTCCTAATGCATCATGCCTGAGACATGTATTTGTATAGGAGGTAGTGGATTTACTCCTAATGCATCATGCCTGGGTCATGTACCTTTATTGGAGATAGTGGATTTACTACTAATGTGTCATGCCCGAGACACGTATCTGTATAGGAGGTAGTTGATTTACTCCTAATGCATCATGCCTGTATCATGTACCTGTATAGGAGGTAGTGGATTTACTCCTAATGCATCATGCCTGAGACATGTATCTGTACAGGAGGTAGTGGATTTGCTACTAATGCATCATGCCTGAGTCATGTATCTGTAGGAGATAGTGGATTTACTCCTAATGCATCATGCCTGAGACATGTATCTGTATAGGAGGTAGTGGATTTACTACTAATGGATCATGCCTGAGACATGTATCTGTATAGGAGGTAGTGGATTTATTCCTAATGCATCATGCCTGGGTCATGTACCTTTATTGGAGATAGTGGATTTACTACTAATGTATCATGCCCGAGACATGTATCCGTATAGGAGGTAGTTGATTTACTCCTAATGCATCATGCCTGTATCATGTACCTGTATAGGAGGTAGTGGATTTACTCCTAATGCATCATGCCTGGGTCATGTACCTTTATTGGAGATAGTGGATTTAGTACTAATGTGTCATGCCCGAGACACGTATCTGTATAGGAGGTAGTTGATTTACTCCTAATGCATCATGCCTGTATCATGTACCTGTATAGGAGGTAGTTGATTTACTCCTAATGCATCATGCCTGAGACATGTATCTGTATAGGAGGTAGTGGATTTATTCCTAATGCATCATGCCTGAGACATGTATCTGTATAGGAGGTAGTGGATTTACTCCTAATGCATCATGCGTGGGTCATGTACCTTTATTGGAGATAGTGGATTTACTACTAATGTGTCATGCCCGAGTCATGTATCCGTATAGGAGGTAGTGGATTTACTCCTAATGCATCATGCCTGTATCATGTACCTGTATAGGAGGTAGTGGATTTACTCCTAATGCATCATGCCTGGGTCATGTACCTTTATTGGAGATAGTGGATTTACTACTAACGCATCATGCCTGAGTCATGTATCTGTATAGGAGGTAGTGGATTTACTCCTAATGTACCATGCCTGAGTCATGTATTTGTATAGGAGGTAGTGGATTTACTCCTAATGCATCATGCCTGGGTCATGTACCTTTATTGGAGATAGTGGATTTACTACTAATGTGTCATGCCCGAGACACGTATCTGTATAGGAGGTAGTTGATTTACTCCTAATGCATCATGCCTGTATCATGTACCTGTATAGGAGGTAGTGGATTTACTCCTAATGCATCATGCCTGAGTCATGTATCTGTATAGGAGGTAGTGGATTTACTACTAATGCATCATGCCTGAGTCATGTATCTGTATGAGATAGTGGATTTACTCCAAATGCATCATGCCTGAGACATGTATCTGTATAGGAGGTAGTGGATTTACTACTAATGCATCATGCCTGTATCATGTACCTGTATAGGGGGCAGTGGATTTACTCCTAATGCATCATGCCTGAGACATGTATCTGTACAGGAGGTAGTGGATTTACTCCTAATGCACCATGCCTGTATCATGTACCTGTATAGGAGGTAGTGGATTTACTCCTAATGCATCATGCCTGTATCATGTACCTGTATAGAAGGCAGTAGATTTACTCCTAATGCATCATGCCTGAGACATGTATTTGTATAGGAGGTAGTGGATTTACTCCTAATGCATCATGCCTGGGTCATGTACCTTTATTGGAGATAGTGGATTTACTACTAATGTGTCATGCCCGAGACACGTATCTGTATAGGAGGTAGTTGATTTACTCCTAATGCATCATGCCTGTATCATGTACCTGTATAGGAGGTAGTGGATTTACTCCTAATGCATCATGCCTGAGACATGTATCTGTACAGGAGGTAGTGGATTTGCTACTAATGCATCATGCCTGAGTCATGTATCTGTAGGAGATAGTGGATTTACTCCTAATGCATCATGCCTGAGACATGTATCTGTATAGGAGGTAGTGGATTTACTACTAATGGATCATGCCTGAGACATGTATCTGTATAGGAGGCAGTGGATTTACTCCTAATGCATCATGCCTGAGACATGTATCTGTATAGGAGGTAGTGGATTTACTCCTAATGCATCATGCCTGTATCATGTACCTGTATAGGAGGCAGTGGACTTACTCCTAATGCATCATGCCTGAGACATGTATCTGTATAGGAGGTAGTGCATTTATTCCTAATGCATCATGCCTGAGTCATTTATCTGTATAGGAGGCAGCGGATTTACTACTAATGCATTATGCCTGGGTCATGTATTTGTATTGGAGGTAGTGGATTTATTCTTATTGCATCATGCCCAAGTCATGTACTGGCACAGGAGATAGTGGATTTACTCCTGATGTGTCATGCCTGGGTCATGTATCTACACAGGAGGCAGTGGATTTACTCCTAATGCATTATGCCTGGGTCATGTATCTGTACTGGAGGCAGTGGACTTACTCCTAACTACAAAAAAGCTGTTATAGCTTGCTAAATGTTTTATGGCCAAGAGGAAACTTATGGTAGCTCAGATGGTAGAGCATTGGATTCATAATCGAACAATCACAGGTTTGATACATGCTGATAACAGCTGGGGTCAGTTGCCCTGGTGTGTACAGTGGTCCCCCTCATATATGGCCACCCTTTCTGCACCGGTAAAGTGGTCTTATAAGACGGGTGGCCTTTCCAGAGGGGGACTGTATTTGTGAGATGTGTATGTATATGTGTATATAGTAGGAAAGCTACATATAACTTAAAGCAGTTAATATCTTCATTTAAAAATAGCATTAATTATTAAAATGTTCTTGTCTTAAAAACAGATTTATTTCAAGGTTACATTTGTGCACTAATATCGTGGCCCCTGGTTGCGTTAGTGGGGTGGCCTTTCTTGATGGGTACTTTTGAACACAAACTCGTCGGTGCCAAGGGATTCTGGCCGCAAAGAGTGGGGGACCGCTGGTCAGGGGGCCGTTTATGAGGGGGGCCACTGTACTAGGAAAAAGGAATAAGTTCCTATTTCCTTGGCATGCTATAGCCATATGTTTAAAAATTTGCCAACAAACAAAAACATTGCTATTACAGTAGTAAATCACACTTTGTCATTTTATTTTTCATTACTTTATATTTAAGTCACTCTCATCTTTATTTTTCTGTATTTTTGCCCAAAGAAAAAGGCTCCAAGTATAAAACAATTTACATTTTGTTTTCATGCTTTATTTCTTGGACAGTTCAGTGTTCTGAGCTGTGTTATTTGAATGATACAAACAATTCCATCAGCTATCATCATTGCAAGCTTCCTTTATTACTGAATGGATGAACACGAGCTCCTCTATAGTCTCAACATACTATTGGATACAATTTGCATTAAAAACCTGTTCTATGCTTGGAATGTAGAAATAATCTAGAAACTGCTGGAATGTAAGTTTCCTAATTTTGTCATAAATGGAAAGGAAACCAAGACTGGGTAAATGTCAACAACATCTGAGGGTTTGGAAGTTCAGCATCATTGTTTTTTTAGTGATACATCAGGATACAGCAGGAATAATGTGCATGGCAACTCCATGTTACCTCAGATCTAGAGATAAGGGAGAAACTCAAGTAGTTTTCACTCACTGGAAAACAAATTACATAGGGCATATCCTTGATATATATTATATATATATATATATATATATATGTCATGCAAAACTTGGTATGCAAAGATTTTGTAAAATTCTTCCTGTTTACACACCTATTAAAGAAGACTGTCTTGGCTCCTAGTACATCTCCAGACTTGTATGTTACCATGGCAATGGCAGTCAAGATATGTGACCTCTGAGCATCATTCTGAGCCATTTCTGCAGCCTTTATGTACACTGTAAACATAACAGAACATACACAATAGAGCTGAGTACCACAAAAAATTGTGTATCGTGGTAATCCAGAATGTACCACAATACGTACCATGGCATACCACAATTATATTAGGGACCAACAATTTAATGTTTTGGGGCAGGGGTCTGACTTTTTTTCTTTCATTTCAATCTGTCAATAGTGGGAAAAAATATCTTGCTCTGATTGAGAGCAAAATAACATCATATTCTATCCATGATACTATTTGGAAAAACATTAATTATCTTGACATATTCATCTAGTATAAGGTACTGGCCATTTAATTGGGTTGGGTTGGGGCTGTGATTTTCTTTTGAGCTGAAATATTCACTTCCCCACCCACCCCCAATTAAATAGCCAGTACCTTATACTGGATGAATTTGCTACATGTATGTTAATTCTTGTATACGTTGTAACATAAAAGCTGCAACTAAAGTGGGATGATTAAGCTTACAATATACTGATATTGTGAAAGACATTGTGTTGATATTAGAGAGCCTATTGAAAAAACAGGAAGTGTTGATAATGAAGCCTACAATTTTCCAGCTACACCAATGATATAATAGGCTGGGAAACTTTGAGTGGGATACCAACGCCTGGGCAAGATATTTATCAGAGAGGGCAAGTGAACATAAAATGCACACATGAGAACATATTTAGTGGACTTGAGAAATTGCAAAGTTCAGACAGGAAACAAGTGCACTAATTAAAATTATAGGATGATTCACAGTCTTGCAAAGAAATACATATGCTTAACATATTCATATACGCTAATAAATAACATGTTGGATATTTTGGTCTGAAATTTGTTTGAAAGTTGGATTTGGCCCAAATATGTTTCACAATATTCCATTTGGCCATCACATTGGCATACGTGACAAGTGTCAAGCATGTGATTAAAGGATCATAAACATAATAATATTTGTAATATTCACCATTAATTTGTGACAAATGCAACATTTTTATAAAAAAGATACTTTTTATTAAAACTATTTTGTCATGAATAATGAAAACATAGTGCTAATATCATTACAGTTATATCAAGATTTTTCATGAATTTCCATCCATTCCTTACAGACAGAAACTACCGATGGACCAGAATGGTGAAAAAGTACAATGGTACATATCGCTGGCAAATATACCTTGATAAACCGGTATGTAGGTAATATGCGCACTTCTAATACATCATCATAATTTTACTGATGTATTACATGCATAAATTTAAATGGCATAAACCCAGATCAAAAAGGGCTTCATCAAATTAAAGAACATAAACCCACATATGCCACATTCAAAGTGTGTTTTATCAATTTAAACTACATACACCCTCATCTGATGGAGTCGATGTGTACTCTATGCTTCGTCAATTTAAACAGCATATACCCACATCTGTCACTGTCAAAACATGCTCCATCAACTGAAAAAAGCATAAATCCGCATCTGCCACAGTCAAAATGTGCTCCATCAATTTAAACAGCATATAAATTCCCATCTGCCATAGTCAAAATGTGCTTTGTCAATTTAAACAGCATAAATTCCCATCTGCCATAGTCAAAACATGCTCCATCAATTTAAACAGCATAAATTCCCATCTGCCATAGTCAAAATGTGCTTTGTCAATTTAAACAGCATAAATTCCCATCTGCCATAGTCAAAATGTGCTTTGTCAATTTAAACAGCATAAATCCCCATCTGCCATAGTCAAAATGTGCTTTGTCAATTTAAACAGCATAAATTCCCATCTGCCATAGTCAAAATGTGCTTTGTCAATTTAAACAGCATAAATTCCCATCTGCCATAGTCAAAATGTACTCCATCAATTTAAACAGCATAAATTCCCATCTGCCAGTCAAAATGTGCTTTGTCAATTCAAATAGTATACACTCACATCTGCCATAGCTAAAATGTGCTTGATCAATAAAGAAAGCACAAACCTGCATCTGACATGGTCAAAATGTGCACCGTCAATTTAAACAGCATAAATTCCCATCTGCCATTATCAAATGTGCTCCATATTTGCTCATGTATAACATGCACCCATCGTACAAACAACACAACCAAGACCTACCATATCAAAATGGCAGATCAGGATCCACTTAAGAACAGAAAAACCCATATCTATCATCTAGTAAAGCACTGGCAAATCAGGAATTACACAAAAATAATACAACCCACATACAAAGCACATTAATTAAAATTAGAAATCTAAAACACATTCAGTACTAACCCCGACAGCTTTGTTCCAGATGTCCAGCTCTGTACAGGGCCAGTCCCAGAAGGCACATGTCCTCCACTCTTGGCTGAATGTCATGACTCATGGCTGCCTGGAAGTGAATAACAGCCTCAGTGTGCTGTGCCAATTTCCTGCAAAAACATTAAAATACATGAAAGTCCTGTTCACACTTTGGTGCAATAATTGATATAAGAAAACATTTGATATACAGAGGAAAAAAAAGCATGCACATGCAGATAAGAAAACATTTGATATACAGAGGAAAAAAAAGCATGCACATGCAGATTGTCCCCCCCCCTTATCAAAAAATGATGATGCATAAGATAAAAATGTATTCTTAGACACATAGACCGACTTAGAAAAGGTTACATACATATATATATAGAAAGAGTGTTGCAGCTATCCATATATTCACTCATACATATGCCTGCAAGCATGATCTTAAATCAAGAGCACCCTGAGTCAACTAATGCTACACTGGCCAAAAAGAATCTGCAGGAACTCACAAGTCCTTTCTTCCCCTCCATTATTACTTTTAAATTCCTCAGAATTGAAACTATTTCAGAAATCTTTAAAAACTTCAACATACCATATTTGGTAAATAAAATAATTCGTTATATGTCTGAACTAACATGTTCACAGGATAAATTCAATATGTACATGGCTGTAATGGCCTTTGAACTTGAACTTAAAGTCATGGACAGCAGCTAACTAATTTGGGAAGGGGTTGTTGCTAATTTTAATAGCACTTTAAACACAATCAATGAACTCATCTCAGATACTGTCAACATATACTCATATACTAAGCTTGTTTAACTCCCTATTAAAACAAAATTTATTAAAATGGCATTCACAGGTATCTTTCGGATGTAATCACCAACTGGGTTTGATATAAAATTTATTCATGCTTATTTGTGTTATCATGCTCACAAATCTTTACAGATAAAAAGCAAATCTTGTAGTAAATTTTGATTCTCTCATCAAATTAATGTTAGGAAAAAGCTCTGCTACCTTTTAAATTGAGCAATCGTGGAAAGATAAAAAATATTATCATTCCCATCTATATGCCCTAAAGACAACAGGAAGACACTCTTTCTACTATTACCTTTACTACCCCTCCACTACATGGCTACAGCTTTTTACTCAGCTTTAGTTTGCATGACACCTCAATAAGAATGGATTTAGAGGGAGGCATGAGAGGGTTTAACAGTAATGTGATCAGGTATAAGTATTAAAAACTTTGCTTTCTACACTGAATATATTCCCTGATCACATTAATATTAGGGGAATAGATAACAGGTGGAGGCAATGGTGAACATTTTACTGCTTCCATGGTCAACCATGATGATCACATAAACCATGATTATACTAGCCAGATAAAAAAAATAAAAGCAGATAACTTTCTCTTATTGAGCAAAATCAATGGGCAAATCCAGCAAAAGTACTGTTTTATGAATGTGGTAAGGCTGTACCGACTTTGAACTGGTCTGGGCTGCAACCACCAGAAGACCTAAAAGGTTCAATCCTTGTCTCAGGGAAGCTAAATCCCACAGACAGATACTAAATCGCACAGACAGATGATAGAGAAGGTTGACTGTGCATGCCAGTCCACTGCATCTATTATGTTTCAGACTGACAGGTTCATTTTGGATGTGTGACTTACCAAGACAGCTTTGATTTTATGAGCTTATATTTTCATGAGGCATACTTGATCTTTTTGAGATCTCAGAATACACTGAGCATACTACCCATTTAAACCATGATGCCAGGGTTTGGGTGCTTATAGCTCTGATTTGATGAGTTGAGATTCTTGTGATGCATACTTTATCTCTTGAGATCTTAGGATACATGAAAATATAACCCACTTTAGTCATGATGCCAGGGCTTGGGTGCTTATATTGCTTTTCCCAGGAACTTCCTCATCAGGGTGAATTTATCCTGGAGAAGTACTTGAGGGTAGTCAGCAGCCTTAAAAACCCAGATGCAAGAAAACTAAAAAATTAACATTTTTGCAATCTAAGTTGGTTGTTTTGTCATTGACACATTCTAATGCTGATACAGAGAGTACACTGATACATACAACTCATCCTTTTCAGTTAACTGACAATACCTAGACTCATATTAATTATAATTATTTATTATTGTAAAATTTGCCATCAGAATCTGATTCCTGTTATAAACTTGCTATTTTATGATAGTATGAAGCGAATACACATTATGGCAAAAGAGGTCCACTTGTTTTCTTTTCAATCCCCATAAAACATTTAGAATTTCAAATATCTACTATAAATCAAAATTTGTTAATCTGCTGGTTTGGTGTTCTGGTTCTGTAACATGTATAATTCAGCTAGACATACATCAGACCTACTGACATCCCATTGCATACTGTCACCCCATTGCATAAGAAATAATTATGAGAAAAGTGATCATGAAGGTGAACACAATATTTAAACAAGGCCACAAATGGTAATTCATCTAAATAGCTGCTGTTATAAGCATTTATATCCAGCACTAAACATTTTGATTTATTAAGAGAGCTATAACTTGAAATAATCACTTTTATTTAACAATTTTTCAAACACAGCAGAGGCAACTCAAGTAACTGTTATGTTTGTACTGGGGCAACTAAGTCCCATAGTTACTGCCAATTTAATATTCATTTCCTTCATTGTATAGAAGCAAAGACAAAAACTTGATTCAAAAATGATATTTATGATATTTGGATCAAATACTGAATAGTGAAGTAGGTAATTTCTCTCCTTGAAAGGTTTGGGACAAACTTCCCAATAGCTTTCATTAGTGTCTTTTCATGCATTTTACCATCTCAAGATATATTGTAATATGGTAACCATATAACCATGGTAACCATATCTGGTCCACTTGAAAAAGCTGTGAAAGATATTATCATCCTCTGGTGGTGGCCTTGACCTAAGATGGATTGGAATCCAATCTGTGAAGAATCTAAGGGTTATGCATTTTGAATCACCTTACAACATGGAAACCACAATTAGCTCCAATCATAAGGGTAACCAGTGGTTGCATGAGTATTTCATGATTCAACCCAATATTAGTATTGTATGATATAAACTGTTTTAAGATAACACAATATAATGTATAGGTACTATACCACCAAAATGTTAAGTTAATAAGGAACTTCAAATGTCAATGTGTTTTAAGCTATCTTCACAAATTCTACGGCATCACAGTTTGAAGAAAAAAAAAAGGTTGATACTTACACCAGCACTCTGGCATAGTTGTATCTAACATCCACCAAATCTTTTATAGTAGTATTGTTAGCTTCCATCTTCTCCAGCAAATCTATAGCTCTGAAGATTTGTGAAAGATTAATTTCATATTATTCCAGTCTGTTATTACAAAATGTACACAGAATACATTATTCAGATTATCTGTATTCTCTCATACATGGTGGTGGAGGGGAATACTTCCCATCATTTGCAAAAAAGAAACAAAAAGCAAGAACATTTTGAACATGGGGGGATTTAATGAAGAATTTTTAAAAATTTTTTTTATATAGAAATTACCTGTAATCTATCAATCATGCATCCTTAATATACATAAGTGTCTATAAGATATAATAATGAATTCAATACAAAGCCTAAAGTAAGTGTATGACCCAAGATATAACAATAATACAATAACAATATGATAAGGTTATAAAATACACATTTTGAATATTAACTACTTCTATGGCTTTCCATTAAAAAATCCCCATTCTCTATAGTATGTATCCCACTCAAGGACCACGGCCCATATTTGCAACCATAATCTGTTAGAGAGTGTCTTCTCCTCCTGCAAATGCAGATACAAAGTTTGGTTTAGAACTATTGAATATTTTACCTTGGACTTCTTTCAATGAATATCTGGGGAGGAGTCCAAAGGTCATACCCCTCTTGTAGATGGTCGTCAGATAAGCAAAATAACAGTTTAAGAGATATGTTATGGACAGATGGATGGAGAAAGAGGCAATGGGTTTAGGGTATAACAATATCTCCCTGTGTGGGGATAACTAATCTTAACTAAAACCATTTCACCCAAAAATTTTAGTCTATACAAACTGGATTACCTTGCATAGAGATGATAAAACTCTGAGTTGGAGCTTGAGTTTTCAAATTTAAAATCATTTGTCATTGGTTGAAACAAAATATCAAGCTCAAGTGTTTCATGATTTTCAGATCATGACTCCTGGGTCTGTATTCATCCAGCTCCTCCACTTTTGTGTGCAAACTCTAACAAAACTTTTGATTCTTTGGATTCCATCATGGCTGTATAATTTCATTAAACTACTACTATATTTATCAACATTATTAACTGAATAAGTCACATCTTTCAGATCTGACATGCAAAATCAACATCACAACTGAGAACCAAATTCAGAGTATGATTGTGCATTCAAGCTGAAGGGGTTTGAAGAATACCATCAATAGTCTTGAGTTTTATGATCAGCCAATCAAATTTGAAGTTACAGAAGTAAAGTAACTTGGGATTGGTTGATTAAAAATCTTGGAGCAAAACTCAAGCTCAGGAATTTTATGAACTTCAGGCCAAATTATCCAAACAAAATTATCTCCCCTGATAAGTTTAGCCACTCAAGCTTCAGATGTACTTATTCCCTATTTCTTGTTTCTCTTTCTATTTTTGTCTACGATGTACTTTTTGAATGCCTCTGCTGCATTATTATACAGCTTCTGATGTTCCAACAGCAAACCATGCATGTTATAGGCCTTGGGGTTGGTTTGAACTCGTGCTAAAATGGGAAAAAGAATTTGCTATAAATAACTAAACTGAGAATTTACATGACGATATTAGAAAATAGTACCAAATCCATGCAGTTTAAGTTATAATTTCATAAAAATAAAGTAATATCATTCAGAGAACTCCAAATCCAAGTTTTAACTTTCTTACAGAAACTTTACCCAAAATTATAAAAAAAATCAAATTGCAATTTTAAAAAAAATTCAGTCTCAAAGGGCAGTTGTTACGAAAATCACATACATAAAATATTTGCCGCTCATGACTTAAATGTGGTTAACTATCTAAAATTAACAATGTTCACAATTTGCTATATACCTGTTCAATTACAAAAATGTTTTACGTTATACATTTCAAACACTAATGAAAAACACTAAGTCAGAACCTTAATCTCATTTTCAAACTGCAAACTAATTGAAAATAATAGGCATACACATGCAAAACCAGAATACTGCAACATACATTTAGTTGCCTTGGCTCAAGACCCACTCTAGGGGATGGATCAGAATTCTAAGTCCCTGTTGGGTATTTACTGACTAATCTTAAAGACCAAGATAAAAAATTCCAACTTTAGATAGTGTACAAGTTATGAAACATTATGTATGCATGCATTCACATCCAGACACAGTGCCGACTACTGTCCACCCTTCCTTTGACAATTTCCCAGGCATAAAAATAATGAAGAAGATGAAGCTAGAACCTAAATCTCATTTTCAATTTGCTTAATGTCAGTATAAAGTGCATTAAAAAATGAAGAAACTATACCGAGATATCGAGACAGAGCATCTGATGCAGCTGGGATGGCAGACATTTGCTCAATTGCATACCGGAACATCTCAGTGTTATGTTTGGTCTTGTCCTGAAGAAGGCTGCACACCCAATGGGCATAGCCTATTGCTCCTTCAGTCTATAATTTAAAAAACAACTAGATTTGTATTTGTAACGCATCCATGCTAAAACTACTGACAAAAGTTTAAATATGTAGAAAAATGAAACAATGTGATACATTGTGACAACAGTATAAAAATCCAATCTGAGTTATCTACATGTATACAAACATGCCAATCAAATGCCAATTGTCCACCTCAAGATAGTTTTGTCTAAGCTAAGAAGGTTTCATAAAAAAGTAAAGAGAGTTAAACAATATGCAAGAAATAAAAAAATTACTGTAATGACCTGAAACATCTACTAGGTCATCCACATAAAAATACAAATATGCCCATACATGCAAACCCTGAGAGATGAATAAGCTTAATTTTTGCTAATATAAGTTGCAAAAAGTGTAATCTGAGCATAAAAAGTGTAATCTGTATATTACTATTACTAATATTAGTACCCCTACTTTGTTGAGGCTACGATGTCATAGCTAATAAATTATATGCCATAACTACAGTACACTGTATGAAATATGTAATTTATTTTTACTATTAACTTGGATCTGCAGGTCAAAATACTTGGCACAAATGGGCAAAATCCATGTGGATTAGAACCAAAATAGAAACACAAAACATACTGAAAAATTATTTATATTCGACACTCACTTTAACTAGTCTACATTTCTATAATTTTTGCCTAATGATCATGAAGTCTACACATTCTGTCCTCCATATGATTGCTGTATTGCATCACTCTGCTATCCTTCTTTACAAATTTCTAAAGCAGTGTTGAATTATCCTTTTTCTGATTGGATATATTTTGATGTTTGAGAAGAACCATCTGTTCTAAGAATTTTCACCTGTAAGTCAACCTGTTAAAGTCCATTTTGCTTAATATCTGGTGCCATTTTCTTTAAAAGTACACACCGGTCTACTACCTAATTTCATTATCAATATAATTAATCTATGAGGCAAAGTTTCAAATTAAAGAAACTCGTCTGTGTTCTTGGAAATGGGTTATGTAGTTGGTATAAATTGAAAACTAGGAAAGTACATGAAACTCCATGATGGACAAATCAGCTCTTATACTATTCTTATAGCAGTCTTTCTTTTTAGAATATTCTCAGATTTTATGATGAGTGAAATTAAAGAGATGATAATATAAATTGCAAACACAATTTTTATTGCTTTATTTTAGTTTAGTTTTTAAAGTACTGGAATGTGTAATCCATATAAATGTGAGTGAAAGAGATAATTCCATGAAAAAAAGCATAATGATCATGCCAAAAGTGTAATGGTCGGCATGTATGTGTGCCTACAAAATTCATTTGTCTGTATAAAGTTTATTTTTTACTTCATGGTGCCAACAAGTTTTTGGGGGGCCAAGAAATGAATTAGGTCAAAAACTTTAAAGGTTTGTAAAAAGAATAATTTAAAAATTGCTCTAATGGCATGAAAATCTAATTAAGTTGTTTGCATATAGATACAAATATGCAAGCAAGATTTCATAAGTCTACAATGAGTATGTTTGTTGTGTATATTCTAGCTAACAAGCTTCTAGGAATGGTTGGACAAATGTAGAGGCATGACTAAATCAAGATGTCCCGCTGCAAGAAGTAGGGGAAATATTTTGAAAACAATATCCAGAAAGTAATATGTGAAGCTTTTAGTAGTCTCCAGTAGCAATTGTAAACATTAATTATCAAGCAGAAAGTATATTTAGACTAAAATGATACTGACCTATGAAATGTTTTCCCCTCAGCATACAATGCATAAAGTAAAAATAAAGAACTTCATTTTCTAGTATATCAAGACAAAGGTACCATAATGAGTTAATAAAATCAAATAGTAATCTTCCTTCTTTCTTTTGTTTTTAAAATCATTGTTCATAAGATCAGCATCAGAAGCCATTATACTTGTCCACCACTTGAAGGCAGATTTTACTGGGTGGAAGTCACAGGCTATGTGTGACCCTAGGTGTGACAGTCTGTATGACCACAATTAGAAGAGGTGTGCCAATATTAAACACCAAACCCACTGAACTGTCTTCAATTTAATTTTATACTTTGTATCACTAAGATGTAACATGATTACCGTGATTGGTGCATTATATGCCTGCCCTGTGTCTCATAGTCTTTTGTGTAGGTAACTGAAATTTTTGTTCAGAAACCATTTTTCTTCTTTTCATTCAAATGACTTTGATCTCTGACCTTTTGACCCAACATTGATAGGCTTCTTCTGCATGCCATGCGCAAGTCATCTAAAAGGTTTTGTTAAAATATATGCTGTAGAACTGATATTATCATGCAGAAGCCATTTTTATTCTCTTTGTCAAAGTAACCTTGATAGGATTCATCCTTGTCCCAAGTGCAAGCCAGTGCACAAAGTCTGGTGATTGTAGATGACAGGGAACTCAAGTCTTTGTGCAGAAACCATTTATTCTTTCAGCCAAGGTGACCTTGACCTCTGATGCTAAATTCAATATAATTCAATACAGTTATTTGTTACCAAAAATGCAAACTAGCCCCAAAGCCTTATGCTCTGCCTTAAGCCAGGCATAAACAAACTTACACAATACTCTCTTGATGTTCTAAAATTAAACCTGGGACTGTAAAGGTAAAAGAAGTCTGTTACCAAAACACTATCCTGAATCCTATATTACAGAGCTCAGACCACTTATTTATATACTTATGACATCAGTATTACCATCTGAGAGAAGAAGTAAATTTATTTTGTGCATCAGATGGCCAGGCTTAAAACACATTTACTTCTTGATAGAAGTTAGCAGCAACTTTCTGAACCATCATAAGAGACAACCTTTTGCTAAGTCTGCCTTTTATTTGACTACTCACGACATAAACAATTAATGACTGAAGATGTAGATGAATATCAGTCACAGGTTCAAGAAACAATATGGTGTTCAGAGCATATTTTAAACATAAATGTACAAGTAAATGCTGTTTTACTTAAAAATCTTATCACTGGTATGCACAGGATAGTTCTGTCCTGCAGAAAAATTCAATTTATGTAAGCAGAATCTATTTAGAAGCTGAGAGCACCAATAAAACTATCAGAAAAGCTATTTCTTTTATTTGATGCTGATATGATAACCAATGGTACTGGAGTGAAGCATAAATCCAATGTTCCTCCACAGGTCTGAGTCATATTTCATGCAAAGTTTAACATCTAGTTTTTGTAAGCCCTACAATACCCTGACAGAACGGTTAACATTTATACATGTTTTCATTTCTTAAATGCTTAGGTGCTGACTTACATGGTGTCCCAGTTCTGTGGTGTGCCTGAAGAGGTCCATGGCATCATCATGACCAACTATCTCAGCTATTATGGCCTGCAATGGACAAGAATTGGAATCTGCTTGTGCATTAACAGAAAATTAATGGCAGAATGGTGCACAGGCACAGAGGAAATATGTTACGGTATGACAGTCAATGCATGGTGATCTGAACAAGCAAGTATGAGACGATGACTCTGCTGCATCCAGTGGGTGGCTGGAGAACTTAAAAAACTGGCACAATATTACAGCTAGTATACTCATTAAAAAATTAGCTGATAGCAATTTACAGACAGCTGATGATGGGAAAAAATCCCATCCATCCCTGAAAGATATGAGCTTATTGACATCTTCAATGTCAAAAAGAACTCTTTCACAAATGACCACCTAGCAGATCACTAGTGCAAAAAGATGATGTTTGCAAAAAAGGAACAAAAAGAAAAAGAGAGGATGATACTAGTGCTAGCATGTAGTGCAATGGAGAACAACCTGACCCCTCTTTATAGGCAAGTCACATAAGCCAAGATGTTTTAGGTCATTCAATTTAAGATCTTTGAGTGTCACAAATCCAACAGAAAGTCTCAGATGCCTCCAGACATCTCTCATAACTGACTTGTAACAGTTAACAATGAAATGAAGGGGAAAAAGTAAGAGATTCTTCTTATCATGGACAGCTGCAGTGCATATCGAGATATTCAGTTCAGCACTGTAAAATTGGTGTTTCTGCCCCTAAAATACCAACACAAAATGATGATGCAGGGATCATACTGGCTGTAAAAATTAATGGTAGAAGAGTCTGTAACACACATTTTTATCAAGATGGATGTGTGCTCTACAGCAGAAGAATTAAAATGCCACTGTTCTTGATGCTATTATGCAAACTGAGCCTGTTTGGGATGCTCTGTCTGCATACACCATTGAAATGTGTTTGCTAAGTGTGCCCTTTCTGACAGTGTTCAGGACATGAATCCAAAGAGCAATCAGAGTGAATAAGACCTGAACCCTTCAATGGAATCACTTCTAAATGGCATGATATTGGAATAAGTTGCAGATATGGACCACTGTTTAGAAACTCCAAATATTATCTCAGGGTCAGAATGGGAGAATGATGTTATTCAGAGAAGGAAAACTGAGACTTCTGAAACTGCAGACAGTGACAATGAATCCTCTGTTGGTGACACTCAGCCTCGGGTTCTATGACAAGCTTCAGTTGTACAACATTGAAATGAAGATATTGAGATGCATGTTCAGAGCAATCTACTGAGTAAGCAATTCTGACTAATATAAATTTGATTCAAGAAAAGTGATAAAATGGATAAATAAGACAAATAAGTGCTAACTCTGCAGTTCTTATGCTAAATTTTATGTAACACTGACATTTATGGACATCTGAAATTAACTTACAGACAGGATAAATAAAAATTACCTTAGACAATTTTGCAATTCATATGCGAATACATGTACCGGTGATGTTCAAATATAAATGTGATTGTGTTATGATAGAATTATATCTTTATTGTTACTAAAAAATTATTTTCAAATTAATGCATGCAATATCTGAACAAGAACTATGAATAAAGAATACAATATATCTACAGTGATTGTGGTTACTTTTCTTTTTTAAACAGTGTTGAGTTTCAACCCTGGAAATTGATCCTTTGCACATAAATTTTGTGCTTATCACTAAGACTCAAAGAAAGAGAAATTATTCAATTTACTTCATAAATTTCATATGAAATGGACTTTCATGTATGTTTAAACACATCTTAAAACTAATCCACATTCTCTTACCTGTCCTATCCAGCAGGCAACATAGGTGGGCTCAAGGCTCTGGGCTATCTTAAAGGCTTCATGGGCTAGCTGAAATCATACAAGAATACTAAAATGCTACTTGATCAAGCCATGACTTTGAGACATAAAATGGGGATTAGATAAAGTCTCAGCAATTTTTTAAGACCTTTCACTTTTGTAAAGTCAATGTTTAGTACACAACAATAAATTATGTCATCATTACATTATGACATCATCAATATCATGTCATTTTTAACATTAGTGCATCATAGCGCTAGGTAATGGAGGTAAAATGACTGGTTGCAACTTCTGTCTCTTATTCAATAATGAAAAATAAATTCTAATAACAGTCCTGTGAAAGAAAATGAAAAAGTAAACAATGTATGTGAAAGTTGAAAATATTTAGCAATTTAAAATCTGCTGCAAAACAGCTTTCTACTGTGAAAAACCTGATGAGAGCTCAATAAGTCATGCTAAAAATTCACTCACCAACATATGGTTTTCATTGTGTGTCTGATAAGAAAAGTATTGGATCTTCAAATCATACAAACTGTGTGCATTTTTAAAGACACGCTGAGCTATTATTTAATAGGCAATTAGTGAAATGGTACTTTTTCCCCCATACATTAATTTCTTCTTATTCTGGGGACAGATATTCGACTAAGATTAGTGCAAGAAAATTATACCAAAGCATACATTTTGTAGTGATTTTATATTACTTGCACCCTTACCTATGAACACTAACCTATACACAGTGATTTTAGACTGCATGGACCCTTAGCTATGAACACTAACCTATACACTTTTAAGTGATTTTATATTGCTTGGAGCTTTAGCTATGAACACCAACCTATCCATTTTGCAGTGATTTCATATGCTTGGACCCTAAGCTAAGAACCAGGGGTCACGCTACCAGGCGAAGTGGGCGACAAAGTCGCCTAAGAAGTGTAAACTTCACCGCCTTCTGTTAGGAAAGCGAAAATGACTTCGCCCTGTGGGTTTTTTTTTTAGAGTACGTCGACTGAAAATACTTTTTGAGATGCCCCCTCGCTCTAGCCAAGTTAATTCCAGTATTGTGCTGTAGCGAAATGTATTCGTCGGCCTAGTTTTGATATCAATTACGCTGACAAACAAACTCTTGCACATTCACAGGCATGTGTTTTGATAGCTGATTGCCCATTATCCCTTTCTTGAGTAAGTTAGCAACTATCACAGCCCGATTTCCATGTTATCCTTTGATGCTAAAAACATACAAACTTGTATTTCGAAAATTTAACAATAAAATGTAAATAGCAATTTTTGTTTTAAGACCAGAATTGGTGATCTGGATATTTTAACTGTCTCTTGTACACTATTTCGTCATAAAACTAGTTGGAAACTTAAGTGAATCAGTAACGGGGAAATAATGTCGGACATCGCTATGTCTGGGAAGTAGGCCTACCAGTTTATTAGATTGTTTTCTTAAATCATCGGGCAAATATATTCAGAAAAGTAAACAATTCATAGAAAGCAAAGCCTAGGTATTATGTTATTCAAGATTTAACTTTAAAATGCAATTATATAGGTCATACAGTGCTATGTTGTGGAATTCGCGAGAAACATTGCAAGGTCAAAGTTGTTTTCGAACTTGACTCGTGTCTGTGAAAATACGGAAAAAAAAGCAGTGAAGCAGATACTTTTTAACCAGTGCCTAAACTTGGAACAAGTACATAGACAAATAAATAAACCATAAGTTTGCTATCCTATCATTATGGACTGTTGTAATGAAGCTATATAATGGGATTACATTACGAAAACCCGTCCTTCTAAAAATAGATGCACTAACGTATGTGTTGATTCGGTTGGAAACAATGGTTTAGTTTATATACCGCCTATAAAGGAGCCATGTCTGTAATTTTATGCATTTTAGCGTGTTATGTATGAATAGTTACGGTAATGTTTCATAAGCAACAAAGAAATGATAACGAACAGTATAATCTGAAGACATGTACATAGTACGGGGGTTGTTTCAAAATATTTTAAAAATCTTTGAAAGTGCCATTATTGTGAACTTTGAGAAGGTATAAATTTAAAAAAAAATAAAATTAAGGGTACTTGATTAAGCTTTTTTACTAATTTGCAATTTACAATAATGCGCTACAATGGGTTTCAGTGTGGTTTCTATTATTCTCTTTTAGAATCATATGGCCAAAATAACTCCGAAAGTGTTCTACTTGAAAATAAAGTATTGCTTAAATCCGATGTTAAATGCAAATATGAATACTGGGAAACAGAGGGCATAATTCAATTAAGTGAACACACATTATATATATATATATATATATATATATATATATATATATATATATATATTTATCATGTTTTTTGCTTGTGTCCACTTCTCCCTGTTGAACTCTCACTTCTCCCTGTTCTGTCCAAAAGGAGAAGTCACTTCTCCCTAAAATTCAAGTCTAGCTTGACCCCTGTAAGAACACCAAACTAAAATTTTTAAAGTGATTTTATATTGCTTGGACTGTATTTTGTTGTGATTTTAGATTACTTGGACCTTCAGTTATGAACATCAACCTAAACAATTTTAAGACATTTTGTATTGATTGGAACCTTAGCTTTTAACAAGTTAAATGTTCCAACATTTCCCCAACACTCATGATTAACACAGAGATCAAGCACAATTTGCTGTGTGTACACAATTTCTGGAATATGTGAGAATACTCAGAGTTGTAGGGTTCAAAGTGCCTTTTGAATGTCCCACAAATGTTTGCATACAGCACACTATGTATTATCATTAATGAATATCTTACATTATGAATTTCCTACTACATAAAAAGCTTATACTATGAAAAATCTTTACTCAAAAAGCATGTCCAACTCGGATGTGCAAGTACAACCCTTGTCACACATTTCAAGCTGTCAAGCCAGTAAAAACAGGCCTGAGTAGAATAAGCCTAAATTATCAAATCACGTCAGATGCACTACATGATGACAGCTTTAATACTGTGAATAATCACTGCTTGCCGAATGATCCCCCAAAGTAGGTCATCGATAAATTGGAAAATGTCTGGACAAGACTTTTGATGTGAATACAAATGAAAAAGTTGGTTCCTGGAGCGAAAAAGGGCTACAAACAATGAATAATGATAACAACTGTATACAACTATTTACTTACCTGTACACTGTCATTCCTAAGATATAGGGTGGCCAGGTTTGTCCAGGCTACAACATTCTGAAATGTTAAAATTTTTCCCTTTAAGGAATTTTGTTGTAAACATTTCATGTATGCAAAATAAATACAAGCAATGGGGACCACATGACAGTAACTACTTGCATCATTTGAAAGTTAACTGTGGTCATTTGTCTTCTAACATGCTAGCTTGAGTTAATTAATCTCGTATGCAATTATGAAACAAGCATGATATTTACTATGTATGCAACAGCAAAGTAAATGAAATCTAATTTACAGTAGGGCAATTTATCTATATTTCTCTTGGCCTTTTTATCTCTCAGTCTGGTTGTCTGATTGCATAGCTAATTAATAAAATAAAAATCTATTGCTCTGTCAGTCTGTCTGTCTATCTATCTGTCCAACATCAATCCACCCACTGATCCATAGACCCATACCTACCTACTTACAAACACATCTCAACATGCTGGATGAACCCTAACATTAAGAACATCCTGAAAATACAATTTTTTAAAAGTGCCCATTAAAGGCCATGTTAATAAAATTTTATTGTATTTTGATTTTTTGTATGTCAACATACAAAGCATAGTTTATTCAGAAATAATCAGGCCAATGTTCATATACATGCATGTAAACAATGAAGCATACGGCAGCTGGAATTCTCTCAAAATAACAATATCTTAATTTCAGATCTTCAGGACTTAATTGTTTAAACAATCGGGTAAAATAAAAAATGAACCTGTATGAAACAGATCATATATCTTTAAAAAAAAATGTGTCATTGAGGGGTTGTGTTTGCAGGGAAGATTGCCCAGTGGTCAGCATGCTGGGCTTGCAATAACTTGGGTTCAAATCCTGCTCAGACCAGTCTGGGTTGGCTATGTGGTATGTTTCGGGAAAAGGCACTTTACCCCAAATGAAGTGGCAGTTGATAGCCTGTCTTGTGCTGATGGTACATTCAACTCCAACCACTATCTTTTGGGGTTGATTGTCCACGTGAATTTAATTCTGTAAATATTTCTTTATTTTAACCTTTGGCTAAAAATGAACAGCATCAAGTCTTTAAATTTGTTAAATAAATAAAACTTGTCTGCAACATTCATATTTTTGGAAAAAAAAAAATAACCTCAAGATGATCAATAAACAAATATGATGAAAAACCGGCTTGAAAATCTTAGTAAACTTACATTACTCTCTGCCTGAATGGACTTGATAAAACAATGTTGGGCCAAATTGGGTTTGAAATAATCTGCAATAAAATAAAAAGCACAACTAATAAATTGACTTAATCTAACCTCAATAATCAGCAGGATTCAACACATATAATAAGCAATGACGATATTATATTGGAGGACATGAATAATTCAATCAATTCAGATGACATTTGGTTTAATGCTAATGTTTTTTGTAATGAATATGACCAGAGCTAACTTCTTCCCCTTTAAAAGTCCTATGAATGCTTTTTGGCAAGAGATGTTGCCAAGAGAGAATGTTTGAAATTATGCCAAACTTGGAATGGACAAGGTACAATGATGGCTGCCATCTGGTCCTGCTGTCTGATACTGGCTATCATGGGAGAGATTTACCCTAGTCACCAGTCCTGGGGAGGGGCCCCAGGCGGCTAAGTGGTCTAAAGCACTTGCCTTTGCAGATCGCTCATATCTTATCCTTGTAAGTGTGTGTTCGAGTCCCAGCTCTGCTAATGTGGCTATGTGAGAAAGCTTGCCAGTAGCTTCCTGTGGGTTGGTTCTTCCTGGAGTCTTCTCTGACTTTCCTCCACCAAATATACTGGCTGCCATGTATAGTCCATCATGTGCTAAAAAATAGCATTAAACCCAAAAAACCACAGTTCTAGGGTAAACATGTGGTAATGGATGTCTAGGACTGATCCATGTGGGATGCCATACCATGTTGGTACTGACCCAGTAGTCTGTTCAGTACTGGGATGACCAAATATGGTGGTGACAAACTGGGTGATAATATTGCTGCAATTGGGGGGGGGGAGGGCAAGTAATATAGAAATGTAGCCCTTTGATAAAAAAATCTTTGTGATTAAATAGTGCCAGACATAATAATAAATGCCAACTATGGACCCAAAATGTTAAATATGGATAGAAAACATTACTGTGGCAAATATCTTGAACAAACAATTCCCATGGACCCTAAATCATTCAAGACAGAATAGGACTACAACAATACCCATGGACCCTCAATCATACACGAAAGCATGGGACTACGACAATAACCATCGACCCTAAATCATACACAACAGCATGGGACTACAACAATACCCATGGACCCTAAATCATTCAAGACAGCATTGGACTACAACAATACAACACCAACACTACAACAATACCCATGAACCCTAAATCATCCATGACAGCATGGGACTACAACAATAACCATGGACCCTGTCAGTCTGTGTAACTATTCAATGGTGAGCATTTGCTTGTGTAAATAAACCACCACCTCTCCCATAACTTACCACTATAAAGGAGATGAATCTGTATGATAAGAAAATGCAACTCTTCTGAAGATAGTTACTACAGTAATTTGTCAACATACATATCTTCTGATGATGGCCCTAGTATGTAATAAGCTTCAAAGCAACCCACAAAAGAAAACTACAAAAGTAGTTGCATTCACAAACTTTTGTGACACACTGCATCCAGCTGTAACCTAACAAGGGCAATAACACTTACAAAAATCAAGGAAAGCACAAAGATATGTCAGTATCTTATAAAGCTGATCATAACAATTGCCACATTTCACAGTAACTCTAAGTACAACACAAAATACATGACTAGTTGAACTAAAGTGACTGTCATACATTGCAATAACGTACAAAACAAAAAGGACATTTACTCTAACAAGAATTGGGGGAGCAAAGTGATTTATTGGTATGTGCATCTTCTAGTCAAGACAACAATATATGCACCATTTCATGGCAAAACATCAAAAACTGCAGGACTATTCGCACCAATGTGATTGTCTCATAAAGTGCATTAACTTACAACTTCAAGACAAAAAGAGCATTAACTCTAAATGAGAGTGTGAATGGCACATTATATGCCATGTTTAATAGTTCTATATGCATATAACTGAAAATTCTTTGCACAAACAATATCTCTTCTTTCAGTCAGAGTGATCATGACCTTTGACCTTTTGACTACAAAATTAACAGGTATCGTCCTTATTCCAAGTGCAAGCCATCTATAAACTTTGGGCCAGGTCTGTGATGTAGAATTAATATTAGAGTATGGAAACAAATTTTCTTCTTCAAGGTAATGGCATCTAACTTTGAGAATTTGGTCCTTCAAATAATAGCCCTATATCATACACCAAGTGCAAGCCATCCATAAAGTCTGGCTAAGGTATGTCATGTAAAACTACTAATCTTATTCTGCATCAACCATTTTTTGGTATTCTTTTAGTTTTCATGACCTCTGATATTTTCTACTTCAAAATCAACAAAGTGTTCTTTTTACATGAAGTGCAAGCCAGCCACATAGTTACGAAACAGCAGAAGATGAGTAACTCGAGTTAACGTGTAGAAACCATTTTTCTTCTTTCAGTGACCTTGATCTTTGATCTTTTCACACTAAAATCAATGATCTAATGCTACTTTGCAGAAACTAATCTTTTCGATGATGGAGAAATGTTACTGTGTGGAAACCATTTCTCTGCTTTCAAAGTGATCCTGACCTTTGAACTTTTAAACTCCAAATTGATATGATTCTTCCTAAGTCCAAGTGCAAGCCATCCAAAAAGTTTGGTAAATGTACATGGTGAGCCAAAAAATAAAGTCAATGACTAAAAACCAAATTGGGAAAAATAGGATGTATGGTAGGACAGATGGGCAGACAACATCATAATATATTACTCGTGCACCAAACAGCAGGGATGCATCAATGTTGAACTTTGTGCATCAGGCCAGGCATGTCTGGCATGCATGCTGAATGTTCTGATAATTAGTACTCTTATTTGCTTGATGCAAGGAAAAACACGACAATTTCACAGGCTTCCACTGCACCTTGTCAAGTGCAGGATCTTGGCAAGTACAAAATGAATGTAATAAACATATTGATTAACCTTATGAGACCTAAGGTGGCAGAGCCCTTGTACGGTAGTTGCATTACAGATCACTGACATCTCACCTCTGCCTATGTGGGTTTGAGAAAACATGAGAATGTGAGAAAGTTTACCAGCATCTTCCCATCGGGTGGTGGTTCTTTTTGGGGTCTTCCTGGTTTTTGTCTCCACCAAATATACTGGCTGCCATTTTTGGCCTATTAGGTACTGAAAAATGGCAACAAACCCACAAAACCAAACCAAATTAACCTTTAATGGGAACACCACCTCATGTTTTATTAAATGCATTTGACAAAAAACTACCTGTCAACTTGTAATAGTGACCAGCAGAAATTTTTACAAATCCAGTGGACTTGTGAGGGTTGGGAATTTAGTGATTCACTGGCAAATTTTCAGATCTCAAAACTGCAGATCAGCACTAATGCCATGTCTTGCATATACTGCATTAAGCTACAAGACAAATAATGCAAAAACTCTATCACAAATTGTAGGAGCAAACACTGATTTGTTGATACGCATATATTCACCATCATAATATTTACCAAGTTCCATCATGGCAATCCATCAAAGACTGCTGGATCAGATGCACTAACTATCATAAACAGCATTAAGGTCTACAAGAAATAAAGGGCAATAACTCTAATAAAAACTGTGGGAGCAATATGATTAGTTGAAATGTGCACCTTCAGGTCACGACCATAATATTTAACAAGTTTCGTTGTAGTCCACCATAATGAGTTTCATGGTAATCCATCAAACACTGCAGGACTAGCTGTGTTAATGAGATTGTTGCATACATTGCTACAAGAGAAAAATGGTAAACACTTTAACAAAAATTGCAGAAGCAAATATGATTTGTCAATATGTACATGTTCAGGTGATGATCATTAAATTAACCAAATTTAATAGCAGTCCACCAAAAACTGGGGGATTAGTTGTGTAAACAAATGCTGGATCAATTAACATATGTATCAACTAAAAGATGGATGGATGTACAAATATGAGAATTAATATCTACCCCTTCCTCTAGAGGTGGGGATATAATTAGTTCACTACCATAAATATTTTATATGAGCAACAATATTTTTATATGTAACCAAGAAATCTGACAAATTTATATCAAGTTTAAATTACCGTCAAAGCAGCAAAGAACCCCAAGAGCATTCCAGTGCTTATGATTTGTGGCATCCAGACATATAGCTTTCTTCAAAATCTGTGCTGCTTTTTCGGCTAATAGGATCCTATTCTCACCAATACTGCATTTAGATTGATATAAATAGTTCACCCCAAGGTCATGCCACAGTGCAGCACACTCTGGCAGTATCTTCAAGGCTTTTCCATAGCATCTACAACAAGTAAAGTTTTTCTGATGATTTTTGGAACTATGTACTAATTGGAAATTTCTCTTAATAGTCCACAACATAGTGTTTCCAAGTGAAAGCAAATGTAAGAGGAAATTAAGCCATATTATTTTCAATTATCTTCTGAACTCATATAAGTCCAGAATAATTCATGTAGAAAAATAATATATATATATATATATATATATATATATATATATATAGATATGTATATCTATATATATAATTAATCAAGATTTAATGTTATGTTATACTGATGTCTCATTATAATAATGCAAAAAGAGAAAATCCACTAAAATTATGCTCAGTCAAGATGTTCATGTACTGAAATCATCTTTATCTAACATAATATAGAACAAAGCAAGGAAGTTTCTGACAAAACTCACCAATAATATTATGTAAATTTAGTTTCTACAACATAAGCAATACTTAATGCAAAACAGACTTCTTTTTTGCATATCTTCATATATATATATATGTGTGTGTGTGTGTGTGTGTGTGTATTTTTAAGGAATGACTATTTCATTTTACTTTTCCATTAAGTATTTCCCAACACTGTACATGGATTTATAATGAAATATTTATGTGTATTCTTATATCTGTGGGTTTTAATTTTCCTGGTTTTGTGGAAAATCATTTTTTTCCAATATACAAATTTATGTACTGGGGAAGCGGTCCTATTTTTGTCCAAAAATGATATTTTTTATTGACTCTCTAAATCATGGTCTGAGAAAACCAGGAAATCCATGAAAAATGGTAACCACAAAAAAGAGTGAATTCATTAACTCCATATTTGACAACAAATTGTCAAAGCATTGATACCATTCTATTCAATATAAATTTTTTGTTAAAAAAAGGAAAACACCTAAGTTCCATTTTAAAAAGGAGAGACAAATAAATTCCAGCAGAGAACACATACTGTCTAACCACTAAAGCCTTACAAAACTTTCCCAATGAAGAAAACATTCCCTTACATCAAAAATAGTCCTAAAAAGGAACAGAACCATCTGAAGAAATATGAGAAAAGCAGTTTAAAACAAGGTGTAAATTAGTGACACAACAAGGTGTAAATCAATAACACAACAAGGTGTAAATTAGTAACACAGTCTTGTGTGGCTATTCCCACTGAAACTGTGTTCATTAGATTCATTGGATAAGTATTCCCATGGAAACTTTTGCCATTAGATTCACTGGATAAGCATAATTGCTGAATAAAAGTTCATAGTTTTTATGGGGTTTGTTTGGTAAAATTATTCAAATTCAAGGCATCAGTATGAATCAATATTTAGAAAAAACTCTGATGAGACTGGTTGGTACTCACTTTCCCCCTAGTTGCAAAGTCTCTGGCTTGTTTAATGGGGTCCTATTTGAGTCCCCAGTTAGGTCCTTCTTTATCAGCTTGTTGGGGACCAGAAACCTGAATGCATCTTCTCCTCCATATAGGTAATGGAGACAGATACAGGCATCCCCCATTAACTTCCACAGGCAAGAGAGATCAGGTCGGTGAATGGCAGCCCTAAAATATAGAGAAAACCAAGGATGTGTTTTAATCCTTTCATTATCTGTAATTGAATCTTTTGGCTCCTGGTGACATCAGTCAACAGGTCGATCATATCTATGAACTTTTCCACAATATGCTGAACATTTTGCCATGATAGCCATGGATAATCCAGAATTCATGTTTTTTAATGATTGGAATAACAATGTAAAACAAGCCATTTGTGTCAAATTTCTGCAACCTATACTTATGTTTTTCCAAAATATCCCTGGTAAGTAAAAACAGTGCTAGTGAGAACTGGTATCTGCTAACTTGTTTATTTAAATGCAGAAAAGATTAAGAATTTTTCTCAAAATCTGTGTGGTCACCATGTGCTAATCAATCACCTCATGACAGTGGTTCCAATGGATATCTGAACAATTTAATTGCCAGTTGGCTGTGAATCATCATCTCATTTGACATTTAACAATAGTCTGCCCTAACAAGTACAACTATCAGGTAAATAAGAAGAGTTTGCCCAATCAAGTATGACCACTGGGTATATAACAAGTTTTTGCCAAATCAAGTATGGCACCTAGATTGATTTTTATGTACTACATAGCATGGAATTTAAACTTTTTATCCAATATTAAAATTTGTTTTTTAATACTCACAAGTCCATTTTTAATCTGGAACTTTTTAAAATACAAAAACACCAGTCTGAAAGAAACTGATACTCAAGTGAACATGTGCAGCATTCTCCACTCTTTTCCAGGTCAATTACATTATACTTGAATGTACTATTCTCATATAATTAGGTCACTTCTAGCAAATTTGTGCCATTAAATATCTTCAAAAAGAGAACAATTCCATTGAAGCCCTTTGGGCATCTATCAGAAATGGTTGGGAATTTACGTTGACTTAATGGAGTATACACAACAGTTATGAAAAGTTATGGTAAAAGTGACAATGCCATAAAAGCTCATTCTTTCCAGGAAAATGCATTTAGTTACAAAGCATATGAGGATATCCTCTACCTAATATTTACTTCATTGTCTGGTGAAAAAATACAGCACTCTCACTACAAGGCTCTTTATTATAACATGGTTCCTGTTATAAGGTCCTTCATTATAACATGGTTCCTGTTATAAGGCCCTTCTTTATAACACAGTTCTTGTTATTAAGATCCTTCATTAGTACATGGTTCCTGCTATAAGTCCTGTCATTATAACATGGTTCCTGTTGTAAGGCCCTTCATTATAACACAGTTCCTGTTAAGAGGCCCTTCAGTAGAACACCATTCCTGTTATACGGTCCTTCATTGTAACATGGTTCCTGTTATAAGACACTTCATCATAACATTGGTTCCAGTTAAAAGACACTTTATTAAACACGGTTCCTGTTATAAGAAACTTCATTATAATGCAGTTACATTTCATTAAGTGTAGTAAAATTATCTGTATCATTTACTTCATTATAAGGTGGTCTCATTATGGCAGTGTATTCTACTGTTCCCCTGAACTATATCAAAATAAAAAATATTAGAAATCTTTCTGATTCTCAATTGGTACTTCACTCATTTCACATTAGGAAGTTGGAAAACCACCTTTCAAGAAATATCCTTAGCAAGTACACCACACTATCAACCTCTCATCATATAAATTTCTGTTGGTTACCCAGTAATGTTGGTGTCAAAGGTTATGAAAAAGCAGACCATGCTGCCAAGCAGCCTTATCACTCCAGCCTTCAAATTTTAAAATGATGAATGGTGATTTTAAACCTTATATTACTGAGCTAAGATTTCGTTTAATATTCATTAGGCAATATG
Source organism: Megalonaias nervosa (assembly GCA_016617855.1). Taxonomy (NCBI): domain Eukaryota; kingdom Metazoa; phylum Mollusca; class Bivalvia; order Unionida; family Unionidae; genus Megalonaias; species Megalonaias nervosa. Next base: position 66,212 of record JAECUM010093011.1, on the reverse strand, counting down.
AAATGATGCTGTCTGTAACAAGCTTCATTAATCAAACCAACTTAAGGCAAATGGTGTTGTGCCTATTGGTCAGTCCTTAAGGTCTTAGAATTGGACGCATTGATATAACCCACTCCTTCATCATGAAGGGTGAGGACCCTCTGAGTTTGCCTCTAACAATGAACCCTTCATAGTAAAAAACTTGTGCCTGACTGATTTGTCCTTCAACCTACAAGCAAGTGATACTATCATGTTAATAATAGTCTTTCCAGCAAACCTCTGTAAAAAAGCATGGATAAAGCAGGGCTACTTTGAAGAAAAGCAGGAGAAAAGTAGGGAAAAATGTAGGGAATAAGAGGGATATTTTATGAAGAAATTTAGTGTGACATTTATGTAAATTACTGAAGAAAAAAAAACAACTTTTACTTGCCTCACCTTCAAGAACTTGAGCAAATTCATGTTCATGCTCATATAATAGCTGTCTATTTAGTCCAGGTTACCTCTATTGTCTCAAACATACAGCTCCTCATCACTGATAGTTTTCTCTTACTTTCTCAAACAAAGCTGGAACTACTTTATCCTCAAGATTTCCAGTTACAACTGAACAAGCATAAACAAAAATGTCGTGACCTCACTTGACATACTAATGGAAAAAAGTAGAATTGTTTTTAACAAATTTGCATCATCAAGTTCCAACCATCTGTTCAATTCTGCTGCAAATAACTGAAAATAATGCTGCCATACCCATGCCAAGTTCCCACTGGAGCTTCCCATAATGCCCACCAGAAACGGTTCAAATGGTATCAGTGAAACCTTTGCTAGTTATTCAGCTAGGGATATCTTCCATTATGCAAAGTTTTTGGACAACTGTATAATAGCTGTAAATCATATCAATGGGTCTCTTGTCCACATGCAATAAAGAAGAATTTGTGTTATTAACAATGAAAATGAGTGTTTGTGCTACATTGGCCATACCATTAGCTCACCTGACTTCATGACCAGGTGAGCTAAAAATGAACTTGCAAGTGTATATTTTTTGTTTTACAAACTACATGATTATAATTTCTTCTCCAGCTATATCATGTTCACTAAGGTGTTGGAGTGGCAATATAATATAGGCTATAGATAACAATATAACAAATATTGCTGCATTGTTACAGTTGTATTTATAACATTGTTTACTGTCTTTATTATACACCCATCATTAAAAGAAACTCATGGAAAATGCTACTTTTCCCCAAGACTGATCTGAAACACTGTATCAGATGCAGATCTGATACAGATTTAGATTCCTTCCTGTCAAGGAAGACATCACCTAACAAGGTGAGACCTGATGTTCTTCCACAATCAAACTTAACATGATACAAGCACCAAGATCAAGTTATGGTACTCATAACCTGTATATATTACAATACCTGGCAAGAAAGTGGACAGCTTCTTGTGCATTGTTTTTGGCTTGGCCATCCAAAAAATGGTTCACTTTGGCTCTGGCTCGCAGCAAGTAGGTTTCACCAAGTCCTTTTCACAAAATTATAAAAATAAATCTTTTTATGCAAAAGAAGAGTGAAAGTATCTTAAAAGATTTTATCATTACCTAGCTCTAAAACTTAAATGGAAAAACAGGAAAAGTATGTCATCCATAGGTCAGAAATGTTCTGCCTGTCGCAATGCCATTTGGAAGAAAGTTGACATCAATGCATATGATATAGAACAGAGAAAGGTAAGAGCTTTCCTCATTGAGATAAATCCCCATACCATGTTTTTACACTGTAACATAAACAGTAGCAGAGATTCAAATTTCAATAAAAATTGCACAAATAATGGTGAAATGTAAAATACAGATCAGTCATCAAGATGGACACAGATACTTATGTTTTAGATACAAACACAAATTTTCAGAGACATGACTTGTGATAAGTAATGGAAAAATTAACCTCATCAAAATGTCTAGGTCACTCCAGATATATAAAAAAAGCAGCTCACAGTTAACTCCCTTGGAATAAAAAAATCCTGCATCCATTAAAATTTATTGCTTCACTTAATTTCATAACTGTGGCATAGCCACTAACAGGGTATATATTTAAAATATTTCAGCAAAATGTATATGAAAACATAGACCTATCAGGAAATAATGGCTGTGTCATCATTAACTTCTGTCCAGGGATCTCCAAGAGATACACATGATTAAACCACAACAATAGCATCACCACTAACCTAGGGAATCATGTCTTTCTGGAGGGAAAATATTCACAAATTCTGAAACTACACTGTCAAATTTATTGTTTATTTGCAATATAAATTCAAATACTTACAAAATCATAGCATTATATAAAATACAAAATAAGGACCTTTCTTGTTCAAGGTTATTTTTTAAATAGTTGTTACCCCCTGGTATGAAACTGGTATGTGATTGGTGAAGGTTTTATTATTATTCACATCAGAGGTGTTAAACAAATTTTTCAGGATGAAAGCTTTTGACAGGTAAGTAATATAATCTTGAGAAATAGTATTTGTTATATCAGTGTTAGTGACCTAAAGAATAGTGAAGCTTGGCTCTCCCAATTTTCAATAATTCATCAAGGTTATTTCAGATGCTATACAAGCCATTGCTCCACATTCTAAAAATGGTATTAGTATGTCTCTATGTCTAAATGAAGAACTACAACTGACTCTGAAAACAAATGCATGAATCATTTTTGGGGAAAATCATATACAACAATTACGGGCTCGAACTAATTATTTTGGCAACAAATTTGGTGCCTGAAAACATACTATGTCCAAAACTAAGCAAAAGCCGTCAAACTTTTCAAGGGAGGTAACCATGCATCAAGTCATTTCCTTTACGGATTATGAGCTATGTCCCTTAAAATAGCCTCACTGCCTTTGTCACAAGAGCTCATAGTGTTGCTTAAAATAAACCTATATACATATACCATACATATAATAATCAGAAAGAAGGACATCTTCTCTGCCTTCTCACATGACCTATTTAAGAATCAATGCTACCATTTCAAGCTAAACTTTGTGTAGTGCAATAAATTACTGGTCGGCATGGTCACAATCGCACCTGCTTAATATACAAGTACAATGCACTGAATGGAATACTGTCCCATTATTAATCAACTGAAAATCAGGTTATCAGTAGGTGCAGTATGTCATTTCTTGTCAACCTGTGAGAAGGCAATATTCTATTCTGCTTGATGCACCTGCATATTAGGCGACGCAATCATGTCGACAGGTAGCATGGGAAAATGGACTGGTATTCCTTAAAGGTGTGGTAGTAAGTCAGACTTTGTACAGGCTTAAAAAGCTGAATGCCTGAGCTAAACATCGGTACCAAATTTATTATGTTACACAAAGTGCAGCTTGTAATAACAGTGTTTATTCTTCAATAGGTCACTTGAGAAGGCAGAAAAGTCTACTACCTTGTTATTATTATATGCATAGTACATATATAAGTAAATTGTAAGCAACTATATAAGCCCCTGTGGCCTTTCTCAAGCCAAAATGCGAAAAGTGCTAAAAACAGTCAAGTACCAATTACAAGAACACAAATAGCATACCACAGGCTTTGGAAGAAATCCCTTCAAGTCAATCAATAAATGTTGCATGGGTATTCTAAGTCTTACATTATGTGACAAAATATGACTGAACTATCATTGATTTATTCTGAATATTTCCATTTGGAATCCCCAAATACAACATTATAATCAGTCTATTTCCTACAACAGTTACCTTTCAGTGCTGGCACATAGTTGGGTGATCTATCAAGAATTAGTTTGTACTCATCAATGGCATCTGAGTAAAGCCCGAGTGTCTGCTTGATAGACGCAATTCTGAAAGAGAGTACAAATCTATAACTAGAAAATTCAAGATATTGTTCATGGCATAGCTTCACCTGTAAATAGTACAATGATACATATTGTATCCTACACCCCAACATAAATGACCAAATATCAAAATGGGGTGGCAAGGGTCAGAGAAAACTCGGACTACTGTAAATGGTACTATGATACATATTGTACCCTACACCCCAACATAAATGACCAAATATCAAAAATGGGGTGGTAAGGGTCAGAGGAAACTCGGACTATTGTAAATGGTACTATGATATATATATTGTACCCCCACTGTAAATGGTACTATGATACATATGGTACCCCCACTGTAAATGGTACTATGATACATATTGTACTGCCACTGCATCCAACCTGCAATTTTTTTTTCATCTTTTTACACAGAAACTCCATCTTGCCAAGTGAAGGAAATACAAGGGATCATTGTGAATTCATTTATTTTCATTTGCACTTGCATTCAATGATTGGGAAAGGAGTCCTATTGCTTCCACACAAAGATATTTGTTCATGGAGTGGGAAAGGAGTCCTATTGTTTCCACACAAAGATATTTGTTCATGCAGTGGGAAAGGAGTCCTGTTTTTTCCATTGAAGGATAACTGTTTGTTGGGTCTCTTAAATTCATGTATTATAACAACCACAAAGTCCACAAAAATTATGAAAAGTAATGAATTCATAGTAACTATCATATATATATATATATATATATATATATATATATACACCCCTAAGTCGAGTCCAATTGCAAACTGTACATACCAGATCTACTGTTGCATAATGCACCAGCTGATCTGGGTCCGTACAGATTGTTATGAGTAATCAATAGAACATAAACCATTATTTTCCGGCACATTATGCAATGGCATATCAAGGTCTATGTTATATGCAGTTGGACTCAACTCATATGCAAGTATATATGGTATTTATACGGACACCTACTAAATACTGCCTCGACAACAAAGGATCAAAATGGATAACTGGTCTGGTGATCAAAAGAACAGATACAGAAAATTACTTTATGCCAACCTTTTTGGCAGCCAGCAAATTGCGTCATTTGTTTCTGAATGTCAAAAACGTTCAGGTGATTTCAATTCATTGTTCTGTTACAACAAGTTTGGCAGTTTGCTGAAAAATATGTGATACTATATGCAAATTCATGGCTACTTAATTTTCATGGGTATCATCCTCCTATAAACTCTTCAAAAAGTAAGCAACATGCAAAATATCAGATTCATTGTTTCCCTGGAACAATAGTTTTATATTTTAAAATCAAGAGCATGCATGAACTAGCATATAAAACTGCAATCTTCTGAAGCAGGAATAACATTGCCCACTTCATTACAGCTTGCTACTTTTAAGATTTGCCAAGGAAATAAACATAGAATATTTACTACTAGCAGGGTTCAGATTGAATGAGACTCTGTTCCTAGGGGATGAACCAAAATTCTTGAATTGCCTTGTACATTTAGTGGGCACCTGAAATCATATGTGAAAGTATGATTTCTCTATCTTAACAAAGTAAATATTTGCCATTACATATGCACACAAGAATTGCACAATCTTGTAATTCTAAATCTTTACTTGGGAAAACATGATAATTAGAGCCAATGGGTCCCACTCTCTACAGTTTGCTCAGCAAGGCCTTAAACAGAAAAATTTCAGTTATAAAACACCAAGATTGGAAATGGCCAAACAGGGGCCATAACTCTTCTAAATGATGACAAGGAATGCTAAAAATCAAACTCATCAAATCTCGCAATAACTCTGGCTGAAATGCAATATTTCTAAGCAAAGGTTTGCTGCAGTTGGCAAAAGTCAGGAGAATATGCAATCTGGGACATAAATGACTCTAAATGATAACACTTGAAATTAAACTCATTCAATGCATCAACATATACAAAGCTTCTCTCTCTCTCTCTCTCTCTCTCTCTCTCTCTCTCTCTCTCTCTCTATCTATATATATATATATATACACATACTATGTTTTACACAAGAACAATTTATATTTCAGCCTAATACCATATGTTTTTAAGACTGAAATTTACTTACTGAAAGTAGGAGTACATAGAATCAGGATCAAGCTGAAATAATAATAATAATAATAATAATAATAATAATAATAATAATAATATAACAACAACAACAACAACAATAATAATAATAATAATAATGATGATAATAAACTATAACAATTAGGATGAGAGCACAATCAAGCAACAATCATCAGCATCAGCATCATCAGAATAACCATATCCATCAGCACCATCAATATATCACAACCAACATCGTTAACATTCTTATCATTACCATCAACATCATCATCAACTTTTCAGTATTTTACAGACCAACAAGAAAAACCTGTCTGTTTAAAAACTCTCAGTAGAATAGTCATATATGCCTGGTACACTTGAAAAGAGGTACAGCAGTGAATGCATCTAGCACAAGTGATTAAACAAATTTTCTCATCCAAATCCTTCATGCAATATATGCATTACTACCATATCTATTTCTCAAGTGAACTAGGTCAAACTACGATTATGAAACATCAAAAAGGCTGGACATTCTTGTCAATTATTATCACTATATCACCACCATGATAAAGATATGCTTGTCAATCTACACCACAATATCACTACCATGATATGGACATTATTGTCTCTCTATACCACAATATTGCCATCATATGGACAATCTTGTCGATCTATACCACTATATCACCACCATGGTACTGATATTCCTGTCACTCTATACCACTATATCACCACCTTAATATGGATATTATATGGATATTATTGTCACTCTATACCACTTTATCACCACCTTGATATGGATATTATTTTCTCACCCATGTGACAGAGGAATCTAGCTGTTTTGCTAATCTTACTTTTCTTATCTCAGTCTGGTTGTCTCAGACAGGTCGTCTCAGTCAAGGTGTCCACGTGCTTGGAACTACTTTTAAAAAAAGAAACCTTTGTTGTCTTCTGCTATGCCTGATGTAGTTGTTCTAAAATAAAACAACAACAACAACAACAAATATATAACCAAAAAACACAGTAACTTAAGGTCAATCCATTTTTGAGAACACACCATACAAAACATTTCAAGAGAGACAGGCACACACATGCACACGATGTCAAGCTTTCTGGTATTATGCTAGTTCGTTGCACATAGCATAGTCAATTTTATCCTATATGCAGGCCTAGCTCAGTACATTTTCAGGACAGCGTCATTAAATGCAGCTAAAGCTACCTAACTAGCTTTAAATACTTCGTGTGAAACAAATTATATAGTGTTAGCTACATTTAATAATGCTGACCTGAAAATTGACTGTGCTACAGATAGGATAAAATTCTCAATTCTGTATGAAATGAACTATGACAAAAAACACTGATCTATGCACATAAACTATAAACCTATACACTTCATAGCCTCCCAACTCTCATATCCACTACAGAAAACTTAGTAACAGCCAGAAATGTGTTATGTCAAACATGCTTTGTTCTATTTTTGTTAAGCATCTCCACTGCGCCCCAGTTGAATCAAAAATATACCTACAATATTTAATAACAAATAATGCACTTACCAGACAGAAGGAATCATTTATCCAACACATTAATCCATAAGCAAATTTCACTGTAGCACATGCCATATTTCCAAGACAGAAAAATAAATTTTCAAAGAATCCGTGAACTTGAAAGCTTAGCACATGGTTATCCTCTGGGGTCCATATTTGGAGGGTCTTTTATACACAGGGATAATTTTACAATCAATATTAATTACAACACAAGTATGTCACAAACAGTTTCACCTCCTCAAAAGAAAAGGAGAGTTATATGTGATAGTAACATGGATCTCTAATTACCCATGAATAACAAAAGCACGGACACTCATGCTACAAGTAACTTTAATAGCCTATACACTACAACACAGCTTTTAGCCGAGGATCATTTCATTATGTACAATATAATTTTCTAAATTGGAACTGATGAAAATGAAACATTTTCTTGTAATAAATATTAACTATTTATTGTTAATTTCATATAACTGCCATATATTAAATGTGATAATACATAAAAACTATGCAACGTTTTATGTTGTTACTTCTTTTGGCTCACGCATAAAAACTGTGTACTTTGGATGACACGGTCACAGCACATTCCTCAGTAACATATTTGTATTAATGCACCACATGTAAACATTTGAGCATGAACTATATTGCACAAGTGAGGAGTTCTTTCTTACTTTAAAGGATAATATTGGGCAAGAAAAATAATCTATGTTGGGATTTGGACTGGGACAAGGAAATCCCAGTCACAGGGTTACATTATATGTCTCCCCACGAGGCTAGTCTTGTGAGGAGACAAATAATGTAACCCCTTGACTGGGATTTCTTTGTCTCGGTCCAAAACCCAACACAGATTCTATATGTCACTCTATACCACAATATCACAACCATATGGACAATCTTGTCAATCTGTTCCACTGTATTATCTCTATGATATGGACATTATTGTCACAATATTGCCACCATATGGACACTCTTGTCAAACTATACCACTCTATCACCACCATGATATAGATATTCTTGTCACTCTATACCACTATACCACCATCTTGATATGGATATTATTGTCTCTTTATACCACAATATTGCCACCATATGGACAAACTTGTCAATCTATACCACTATATCACCACCAAGATATAGATATTCTTGTCAATCTATGCCTCCATACCACCATGATCTTAATGATTCCAGTAACACCGTTGAAACATGATTGGAAGTTCAAGGGTCAAATGAATGAAGATCGAGTAAGGAACTGGATACACTGATAACAGTTTCTCTGAATGTCCGTGGAATGGGTTTGATTCACAGTTATAACACTGACAAGAACTGAATCTTGATTGTAGTTTTCTCCAGATTATTTGGTTTCCATCACACAAAACACTATCCTACATCAACATCTGAGTTATTCAGAGTTTTCGATGTATTTATGACAAGTCCATCTCACATAAATATTGTGTAAAGTTTAGATTTAAAGAACCAAACTAGTGAAATAGTGAGCAAGTTGCTCACATAACTATAAACCGGCCCCTCCTGCATACCACTCCTACCTCTTTGATGGAGATGAGTCTACTTGGAAAAAGTGCTTAACTCTACTCTACTCTTAGTATCAGTACAGTGACTGTTCACATAGCATTTCTGATGATGATCATAATATGTACAAAACGTTTGCAGCAATCCCATGGAAAAAAGTATATCCATTCACAAAATTCTGTCATTTATGATATACTTAAGTGTACAATAGAGAAACTTATCCATGAAATATTTAATATAATTTGTCATACCTATATTTTCAAATGTGAAAATACCAATTTTTCTGCTAAAATATATTTATTCAATAGTACTTACCTAATAATAATACCTTAGGAGAACTGATACTACCTCGCAAATCTGGCCCTCCCAGATTAAAACTTATTAGCTGAAATACTAAATGTTATCTGCCCATCAAGGTGACAGTAAGATAGGGATCTGCCCTTGATACCAGTATTGGAGCCAAATCCTATGAAACTGTCAGTTACTAATGGAGTGGAAATTATGCTCTCTGTATGGAGGTAACTGTGGGGAGGGTTATGTGTATTACGACTGGGAAAGTTTAATCGAAGAAACACATTTTACTATAAAAAAATTGGCTTCTTCTTTAAATATGTTACCCAATGATAATACCTTCGGATAATAAGACCATCTCCAGTCCCCTAAGATATGCAAGACAGTTTTTTGATAACCTGACTAGAAAAAAGACTCCTTATGTTGATGCTGGTTAGCGGATTCAGCTTCTGGACAAAAAAGAAAACTCTAACTAATATTGTGAAAGCAGTCATCTGTCAATATGTGCATCTTCAGTTAGTAACCATGGCATGTGCAAAGTTTCATGGGGATCCATTGACAACAGAGACTAGCTGCATTGACAACTGACCACATTCTGTCATACACTACATACAGCTCCAAGTTATAAAGAGCAATAATTGTAAACACAATCACTGGAGCAAACTGATTTGTTGAAATGTGCATCTTCAAATGAAGACCCATAACCAATGTTCCCTCTAAGCTGTGGGTATGTGCTAGTGCACATGCGTCGCAAAACCAGCACACACAAGAAAACAAAGAGCGCACACAAAGTAAAATTTTGCTGAAATTTTTTTTGTGTGTACTGTGCAGCTACTTAGCATAAATTGGCATACTAAACCTTACAAATATCAAATGGCACCACACAATGACATATTATTCTACATTATTTTGGTCATGTGACTCATGTGTGACATGATTAACCAGCATTCTGCACTGCCCAATTTCTGGTACACATAATCATATAAGTCTAAGATGGTTGACTGCAGAGTGCGCACTGTGCAAAAATTTTTATTCCGCTTCTGAAATGTTGCACATAAGAACTTTTCTGCGCATATGGCTCCCAAAAAATTAGAGGGAACGTTGCCCATAACATGTACAAAGTTTTATGGCAATCCAAAGAAATCTGAAACTAACTGTGTTCAGAAGATGATGTTATCTACTACTTCAGGCTTTAAGTAAAAATGGGCAATATCTCAAACAAAAATTGCCAGAGCACAGTGTGTTTGTTGAAATGTGTATCTTCCGATGATGACCATAACATTTCGTACGATTTTTGGTGATCCAATGAAAACTAAGATTAGCTGAATACACAAGATTTAGGCATAAAACGCATTCAGCTGCAAGTCAAAAAGGACTCATAACTAGTGTTGTATAAAATTGATTTGTTGTATCTTCAGGTGAAAACCCGTATATTTACCAAGTTTCATGGCAATCTATCAAAAGGGCTGATGCATTGACATCACTGTGTGAAGGATGGAAGAACATATGGTATATTTGCCATATACCCCTCAGGCTAGAGTTTAAAAACAAAAAACTTGTCCACATGAAACAGATGCCCTTGCCAGTATGGTGTAAATGAAGAAACTGTGCTCAATATGCAAGGGTAATGTACCAAGTCAAAAAGGGATAACACTGTCAAATTTTGAAAGAAATATGTGAAAAGCAAGCCTGATCTGGGCTTTTTAAAAAACACATTTGGTTCCAATCCATGAAGTCCTTCAGAAGTCCTTTAGCAGATACAAAATTCATGTCACACAGCCCAACATCTATGGATAACATACAACACAATCCCCTCCCCTCCACAATGTGAAAGGGCATATACCTGAGTGGACTTGGTAAAGGCCTTTAAAGCAGCTGTGTAACTCCCCCGGTACAGATATGCTTCAGCCAGACATTCCCATACATGGCTGAAATGAAGGTAAAATGACAGGGAGTATTGAATATTTAAATCTGTAAACATGTACGTTTATTCCCATTTGTGACTTAGGACTGAGCAATGATACATACATTTACAAATGCAAAACTCTGATACTTCCCAGACCATCTGGGATAAACCATGATTCTTGCAACAATCTGCCAAATTAAGTGAGTAAAACTTAAAAGCTCCTTCAGCTAATCAATAATTTTCTTCATTAATCTATTTTTAATGCACACACACACACACACACACACACACACACACACACACACCTGGAAATGGAGACAAAAATATCCCTAAGTCTGCTCCAGAAGTATCACATATATGGGAAAATATCTGAAACTAGACCTATTAACATGGCAAATCCAAACCTTTTCCTCCCCAACCAACCAGATATCTGCCCCATCCTACTCCTGATCACTACAAAGGGGTCTCAACCAAAAATCTATTACATATAATGTAAACCCAACCACTATGACTGTAAGCACAAGGGTTTTGTTAAAAACATATTTAAAAATGTCAGTGGAATGCTATTCTTGTATGTGTTTGACCTTTGACAACACCACCTCACCAAATCCCCATTCAAGGGGTTCCAAGAATCATACCCCTCTCTATCACATGAGCAGCCAACAAAGTTTTGTGAATTTCCACTAAGCAGTTTAGAAGATAAAACAATGGATGAAGCTGATGGACTGATGAAGGTATCACATTATCCAGCTGCTACAGTGTGGGGATAACAATGTAAAGTCTCAACAGTTATGTATCAAATATAATCTAAGATGCATCAGAGAAAAGAAAACTGAGAAATCCTCTCAAGCAGTCACTCATTGCATAAGTATGAAATCAGCAGTGACCTCAAACTTGTAGACTCATTAAATAAGTATGAACTCAGCAGTGACTGCAAACATGTACACTCATTAAATAAGTATGAAATCAGCAGCAACCACAAACTTGTACTCTTATTAAATAAGTATGAAATCAGCAGCAACTGCAAACTTGTACATTAATCCGTCTGAAGAAGCAGTTGGCTTTTTCAATATTTTTTTAAGATTACATTTACAGCAGTGGCCATATAAATTTACAGTAACCTGTTGCTTTGATATTGGTATTCTTAAAAAAAATATGATAGGAAAAAAAACATGCTTCATAAAATGTTGATATAGACTGGCATAAGAACAACTTTTATTCAGAAAGGGTCTGGAGGTTGTAAAATTTGAAAGATTACTTTATATACAGGTAGTGTACACCAGTCTGTTGACACATACAAGTTGTGTCAAAACATAAATATTTATGTAAACAAAATATGAAAGAGACCAAAAAAAGAGTTGTCAGCTCTGCTGTATATGTACCATATATACTCACCTGTAAGTCAAGTCCTACTGCAAACAACACCGACCATGATATGCCATCACAGTGTGCTGGCAGCTCAGGGTCTATGTTGTTTGTTCTACTGACAGCTTCTTACAAACTGTATAGACCTAGAACTGCCAGTGCATTAAGGGTCACTGTGGTCTGTAGAGTATATATGATAATGTTCCATTTCTTCTGCCTATTCAACTTGCAGACATACACACAAATAGTGTCATACAAATGTTTCAAGTTGCAGAGTTCCTATTATTTCCATGTTTATCTTTAGTATATTTCTTCAGTGTTTAGTTTAGGTTTTGAATATCACTTTTGCGATGTAACAGGAGTCAATTCTTGCTTATATGCAGTCTTTAACCAAAGTTTCCTGAAGAAAACAACAATGACACGTCAATGTTTGAAAACAAAGAATCATTCATTTGGTGAACACAAGTATTTGATCATGAGACATGAAAATTTTCAATTAGATAATTTTCATTTCAGATACCTACAATTATGAAACTTACAAATTTGTGCTGAATTTGAAACTTTTCATATGTGCAGATTTTGAAATATAATAGCCCGCTATCCTGGATTTGCGAACATTTTTCTTTTGCTCCTTAAGTTTTGTAAATAATGATATGGCAAAGTGTCTTAGAGTAAAGATCAGACTTCATGAAGAACTTACTTGTCATTAGGATCAGCCCTGAGAGCTGACTGAAATGAAGTCACTGCTGTAGATGGGTTCTCATATTTGACTTGATATAGACCAAGGCGTAGCCATGCCCACTTTGCACTGCAACAGAATTGTAGATCTTCTTTTGAATATTCATAACAGTTAAAAATTTGAACTGAGACAAAAACATGGCATTTAATTTATATAGGTCATTCAAATTTAAAACTTTACAGTGAAACTTAATCCTTTATGTGTTGTATGTACCTCCAATTTAAAACTCTAAATAAAAATAATGTACACTGTCCTTGTAATATTTTAACAATATATAACAAAAAAATACATCTTTGAAAGACCTTCAATGAGTAAGTTTATTAGAAAGTGAAACAGATCCTTTTACAAGAAAAAAAACCCAGCTGGGATGTCCCAACATTTCTTAGTAATGCAAAATTCTTAAAAATGGAAAGAAATGCATTATGTTCATTTAAAAATCATTTAAATAAATTTTTATATTTTGGAAATACCCTGAATCCAGTTTTAAAAATTTATTATGCAGAGCATGAAACTGATTTAGCAGAGTACACCTGTTTTATTTTTTTTTAATTTCAAAAGTGATGAGGTTCAAAAACACAGACTACAACATCAAAGGTCAGGTGATAACAAGGTAGATACAGATTATGGCTGACAGTTATGGTGAAAGGAAAGAAGGAACTAAGAGATATTGATTTATGAAATATAAATTCATTTGTCGTGTACATATATGCATAATGGATTTTATCATTTATGGATACAAGTGATCGACTAATAATCCAAAGGTCACAGGTTCAAAACTCACTAAGGCCAGCTTGGAATGGCTATCTTAGTGCTTAGTGTGTCCTTAGGAAAGGTATTTAGCTCCCATTTCCTCAGCATGTTATAGCTCATAATGTTTTAAAATTGCCATTAAAACCAGTAAACCACTTTGCATGAAACATATAAATCAAATTCAGGATCTTTACTACTTGCCCGCATCCACTCAAATGCCGATTACCAAGCATTGTTCAACTTGTTGCAATATGCATGGACCACCACCACCCCCAAATGATATGCTCTTAAATATTCTTTTTTTAATATCTTAAAAAATGCAATAACAATTAAACAAGACAAAAAAAAAAAATTATTTAAGGAGGTGTTTCTGCTAAAGTTATTTTTGGTCAGTGTCTATTTTTGCTCCACCTCTAATAAAAATTGGCTGATTTTTTTACGAAAGACTTAGACATCATGGACCACCTTTCATTTCTTTATTACTTTCAACGCCTTAATAATAAATATCCTGCCTTTTGCCTCAAATGCTCAACATTACAGCAATAAGGTAATACATTTACAGCTGTATATACCTGTTTATAAGTCAATATCTTTTTTTTACTGAAAATTGGAGTCCTACAACTCCCTGAGTGTATTTGACCTCAATCCTTTAGCACACTCATTGTTTTCCCACATGACAACCCTTTGATCGAGTTACACATATGATACTTTTTCAGTGCCAAGTAACAATGGGTGGTTCTATAATCTTGCTTTCACAGACTCTATGACTGAAGTGCCATTTACAGAGCCCAAGCTCAGTCTCCACATAAGTACCCATATATGACAGTAAAGACAAGGAATCAGAGTTGGATGATATTTATGATGACTAGACAACAATGGAGGATTTCAGAACTTTATTCGGTCACTCAGACAGTGAAGATGAATTCTTGGGCTTTGCACCAGACAATATTTGCCAGTGACATTTATAGGATCACGTGAATCACAAATGTGTAGACCTTACTTTCATTGTTTCTTTATAAGAATTAACCTATTAAAGGATACTGTCAATCAGATCATTCTGTGCTACCACTTTTATACCAGTAAGTGACAGATAACAGAACTCATGGATTTATCATACAATTGGATTCGTAAAATATGTCAAGTATTATGGCTTTTATGACATCAAGTTGGACACAATTTAAGTAATCAATTTATTTGTGACATATATCACTCAATAATATAACTTATTTTACACTGGTTTTGTCTTTATTTTTACCATTAAGGCATAGATTAAAAAGGGATTCATTGCTAGGTAATCAGGGCAAATATTAACAACGGAGTGGTTGTTTGGTAATCAGGGTACAGATTAACAAGGTAGTAATCGCTAGGTAACCTGGGCACAGATTAACAAGGGAGTAATCACTAGATAATCAGAGCACAGATTAACAAGGGAGTAATCACTAGATAACCTGGGCACAGATTAACAATGGAGTGGGTGTTTTTTGTTTTTTAGATTTTTTAAAACATAGTTTTAAAAATTTTAGTCATATCACTATTTTGTATGCAGTGTGGTAGTTTATAGTGATGTCTAGCACTGGAGCATCATGCCCCAGACATGTAACATCATGTACCACCAAGTCACATTATCCTGAAACCAGGCTGACCAGTAATAACACTAACCTCTTATTGATGAGTACCAAGCAAAGAAGCTGCAAGTACCATTTTTATTTGTTTTTGGTATTACTCGGTTGGGGTTCAAACCCAAGCCTCCCACATCTGAGGCTCACACTCTAACCATTTAGGCCACTGAACAGTCCAACAAAGGAGTGGTAACTAGATAATGACGGCACAGATTAATAAGGGAGTGGTCGCTAGATAATCTGGGCACAGATAAACAAGGAGTGATGTATCTCAAAAATCAGGGTATGGACTAAACCTGTTCTATCAAAAAATTCATTGAATCTAAATCTAACAAAAAAATCTTAAACATACAATTGTGCAGTGATACTGAATTGTACTGGTCCATATTTACGATATCAAGAGCACCAATGGCAGTCTTGCCTGGCATCTATAAACAAAAAACTTTTATTTTAAATGTCCAGACTCTCTACAATACCAATCAAGTACAGACTACAATAATCTTGACCAATAAATGAATAAAAGTTGACATGAAACCAATTTAAAGATCTGACACCTATATAGGGTTAGATACATACTTGCACAGATATTTCTTCATGCGAACAAAATGCCCAAAACAGGATTTTGTACTACTTGATGCAGTTGAAAAAAAAGAACAAACTAGGAAAGAAATTTGAGACACATAAATTGGTCTTGAGTCAAACACAAAGCCTACATTAAATATGATCATCAGTCAAACACAATGCCTATATTAAATATGATTATCAGTCAAACACAAAGCCTACATAAATATGATTATCAGTCAAACACAAAGCCACATTAAATATGATTATCAGTCAAACACAAAGCCAATTTAAATATGATCATCAAACACAAAGCCTACATTAAATATGATTATCAGTCAAACACAAAGCCTACATTAAATATGATCATTGGTCAAACACAATGCCTAAATTAAATATGATTATCAGTCAAACGTAAAGCCTACATTAAATATGATTATCAGTCGAACACATCTTTATTTTGTGACTGCCACTTGGGACAGACATGATTAAAATTCAATAAACTAGTTTTCCTCGTACCTTCCTGCACTTGCTTTCCCTGTGACATCAAGAAGTAATGAATGAGCATCCTCCTGAAAGTAAAACAAAGTACAGGCACTTGTTTGCATGCATATTGACCAAGAAAGTATTAAGTTTTCGTTAGAGCTGAACTTAAATAATAAATTATCAAGCAAATTTGTATGAACCCTGTACTACTGATTTCAGTTACAGAATGGAAAAGGAGAGTAGGACATCTTCAAATGTACATATTCTAACAATGAGTTTTTGTTACACTGGTGACCTTGGTATACAAAAGTTTAGTCTGAAGCCTGAAACATTACATATATCTTGTTTTACCTTTATTTAAATTCCCATTAATACATAGTGCTATTGGACTTTACTTGTAAAGTTAGAATAGCCTCCTGGGTAGTGTTACAATGTAAGACGTCTACGCTGATATTTATGTTGTTTGTCAACAACATAACTATCAGGGTAGATGTCTTACATTGTAGTACTTCCTAGGGTGATTCATATAATGGGAGGAAATAGTAACCTACTGGCTACTAAGTTCAATACAGGCATTTTATTAGGAACAGATTCAAATATTTCCATCAAGTCCTTAAAGTCTTTGTGGAAGCTAATGTATTTATTTACAACCAATCAATCGTTACTAGTATTATATATAGTTGCTTTAAAGACTGTTTCTGTTACACACACATATACACCAACTGCTTTAAAGAATGCTTCTGTTACACACATATATAAACCAACCGCTTTAAAGACTGTTTCTGTTAAACACATATATACACCACCTGCTATAAAGACTGTATCTGTTACACACACATATACACCAGCTGCTTTAAAGACTGTTTCTGTTACACACATATACACCAGCTGCTTTAAAGACTGTATCTGTTACACACACATATACACCAGCTGCTATAAAGACTGTATCTGTTACACACACATATACAACAGCTGCTTTAAAGACTGCATCTGTTACACATATATACAACAACTGCTATAAAGACTGCATCTGCTACATATATACACCATCTGCTTTAAAGACTGTTTCAGTTACAAACATAAATACACCAACTCCTTTTAGCTTTCTGAGAATATAGTGCACATGAATATACATATATTTAAGTAACTAGAGAAAACAAGTAATATAAAAACATCAACAAGAGACCTAAGTGGAACCGAGAATGCTCAAGTGACTGAAATCTACCAGAAAGCGAAATGCAAAAGCAGATATATTTGACTGCAAATTTGTATAAAAATTTTGTTCAAATTTTAAAGACCTTAATGAACAAATACTTTCTATAATGTTTGATCTAATTCTGTTTGGCTTTTCAGAGAAATATTCATTTAAAGGTTTTTCTAATTTTAGTGATGGATATTTCGTTACCAGCTTATACCCAACTTATGCGATAGTTGCATTCCCAGGAATGGTTGTGTAACTCTATAATCAAGTAACTCAAAAATCTTGATTTCACTGCCTTTAATTTCCATTGAAAAATATGTAATCCAATTAACTTCAAAACCATTCATTTTAGCCATTTATGATTCCTACTTGTTTTCAACAAAGAATTTCATTAGTTTTTAGTCTTCGCTAAAAAAAATTAAATAAAAAAATTCACATGAAATTGAATTAACACAAAATTAAGTTGGCAGTTACCTGTAAATATGATTGTTTATTTCACTCAAACTCCCACTCAGTGTATTATGGTCATGATCAAATATATGTGCTGTTATTTGCTCAAATTGTAATAGACATTTTTACAATCCTGAAGATGATTTCAATGTATTTTCATCAAAAGCAAACAAATAGGACAAGTGTTTATGACCGATGTGCAGAGAAATCATGTATACCATCCTGATTTTTCTTGTCACTATCTGGTTGTCTTGGGTTAGTTATGTTGGATCAACTGTCATGGATCATGATTTGACAGTCTAATGACATCATAATATACCATAACATATTCTAGTGATGCCCTACTGTTACAGATGTGTTCAATATTTGCAAGTCAATGATGTGATCGGATTCAAGTAACTGTTTGTTATCTTCTATAACTATGTTCCTCTGAAGATCACATAATTAACTCTGAATAGTTATTTCCAATAGCAAGTAATGGCTGAAAAATCCTTATAAGGTCTGAGTCTCAAAATTTCGAACTCTGGCACCAACTATTTTTGCAGATTCAGCTATGAAACAGCAGGAAACAGTGATCCATGACAGTCAATTTATGTCAGCATGTGACAGGGAAATTCCCTGATAGCTCATAATAAGCCATTTGAGGTGTTTTTAAAAAGCCTGCAGATAAAATTAATGATATTGTACTCACACAAATATCAGAAAAAAGAAATGCTACTAGAAAGAAAAACATAGAGGTGACACTCTATTTATGCCATAGATGTGTTCCTGAGGTTAAGGTGTAAATTAAAAGTAACTGTGCTCTCTCAGTGAATGATGAAATGACTGTGCATGCACATACATAGGCAGCACAAGAGTCACAGCACATTGTGCCAGTGATAGTGTAAAACCAATCATAGTGGCACAAACTGAATGTTATTTCTTCATTAAAATGAAAGTGCATAAACTGAACTGGCATACAGCAAGCAACACATGTACTTTAATTAAATTTGATTCAGACAAAAAATGAGGTGTTCTAAACATAATAAGGAGAGTTTCATCATCTATCTGATAAACCTGATGCTCAAACATGGGGCACTTCAAACTTACAAAACTGGCTCAAACCATTTCTGTCTCACCTATTCTTTCCGGTGTAAGATATTTTGACATTAAAGCTGGTACATATGGACAGAGGAAACTTGGACTAAATGCACCAATCAAAAAGCATAAAGCACTGGATGAGCACAATACTGTCTTTTTATATAATAAAAAGGAATCTCTGCAAACTTGGTAAATTTAAGATGTGAACAAAGAATAAATGTAGCTCTGAATAGTTTGTTAAGACTCTAAATGATGCTTGTCACAGTGTCTCATGCTTGATGGAGTGATATTGTTTTTCTTAAATCTGACGTTTAAAGGAAAATATAAGGATTGTGCAAACTGGGTAAAGAATATAAAAAAAACATAAATCAATTTCATTTTCTGGTCTCATTCAAATACATTATATTTGCTAATACAATGACAATAAATTAACGCTGCCTGCCTCTAAACGGATTCTGTTAATTCCACATGGCCTTCTGCATGTTGAGCTCAATACCAAAGACTGACTGCAACATGTGTGACCTTCACCTCTTGGTCAAAAGGTTAAGTGTGCATGTCATAGAATGAACTGTCTCAGTTTCACAATGATTCCTCCAAACTATGAAGAAAATCCATCAAATGCTTTAGCAAATATAAGGAAATGAAAAACAGTGCCAAAATCGTTATGCAAATTTTCTGTGACTATAACCTTGACTTCAATGTATTGTCTTAGCAAGATAATGATTCATGCCAAATATGATGAGAATCAAGCAAGGTATTCAGGAAATATATGCAAAGAAAAATTTACCCAAAAGAATAACTGTTGACAATGAAGATGTCAACACTGGAAAAGTGGTTGCTATGTCCCACCAACATGCGCTGGACAAAAAGGAGTCAGATATGTCATATATATATATATATATATATATATATATATATATATATATATATATATATATATATTGGAAGGAGAAAAGGATGTTTACCTCCAGTCCTAAGTCACTGAGTGTGTCACACAAGGCTGATCCAGCCTCATCATTCCATGGATCCAGTTCAAAGGATTTCTTATAACACTTCTTGGCCTGAGAAGAATCATGCTTTATGTCCCTGTAGAAGTGACCCAAGTATTTGAAGGTTTCTGAACAGTAAGGATCCAACTTGGCTGCCTTTACCAAAATAAAAAAACATAAACAGTGAACTATTTTAAGTTGACTGTAGTTGGTATTCAATTCTAAAATCATGACTGATCATCACTTAAGAGAATGCAACTGACAATAAATTGAAAATCAATCATGCACTTTGCAGCTTGCCTACCAGTACCACTACAACCTAACATGGCCTGTTTGAATCATACATTGCTATGATAACATTAGTATGGAAACAACAAATAGCATGAAACCAGACTTAGAAAGACTCGTTAATTGGCTGTGTTGTACAAAACAACTTGGTAGGACAACTGGTTTGATAAATCAATTAATGTATTTCATACAATTGTTTTTAAGCATATGGAGAAAACATTCACCTGGTATTGTTTTAGGAATTAGTCAAATTTCCCCACCAAATGAGCTATCATGCCCTTCTTCTTAATCTCAAACAGCTTGATGGGTGCAGAGTTTAAAAAAAATTGACAGAAAACTTAAAATTATCAAGCCATGGCCCTGTTCCTGAAGAAAAGACCCCAATGTGGTACACGCCACACCTTCTAATAATGATGGGTAAATATATAACACTTTAAATCTAATCTCACAAAAAAAGACTGCAGCATTAAGAGCGGAAATAGAAGTGTGATCAATGGATGAAGAAATGAACAGATGGACAGAATGACAGATAACAGATAGAAACAAATAATAGAAGCTTTAATATCAAAACATTTACATAAAAATAGTAGAAACAAATGGAAGTTTAAAAAAACATACCTGCAGAAGGGAGGTGAAGCAGATTTCCTTTACTTTAGCTTGACTTTCTTTCCCTATGATAGCCCAGTAACACTTGACAAGCATAAGCAATACTTCACTCTCCCTGGCCTCTTTTTCTCTCTCCACAGACGACAAGACTTCTTTGAAACTGTTGATAGAGAAACCAAATTTTCTAATTGAATTTTTTTTCAATGGTACTTACCTGATCATAATACACTAAGATTCCACTGCCTTGCAAATCCAGCCCTCCCAAGCTAAGAAAACAATGTTCATGATTTCCTTTTTTGGAACAAAGTATTAAAAAGTCATTTGCTTGTCAAAATGAAAGTGAGAAAAGAGTGGTTACCCTTGGAAAGGGATTAGCAACAAACTTTGTCCACTTGTCAATTACTTCGGGAGCTCTTTTGGGGATGCAGCTATGGAAAGGGTTTTCAAAGGGTTTGCCCTTATTATAATATACTACATACTACTGAAAAAACATGCATGCATTTTGCAACAAAAATTGATTTCTTCTTCAAATACATATTACGTTATGAAAATAGGTAAGAGACAGAGGGAGTTACATTCCTATAAGCCAAAGCCCCAGAATTGACCCAGGCTCCTATCTCCTAATGTAAATAAACTATATTTGGTCTTACATGAGTTACATGCTAGGGTTAACACATGGTCAGTGAATAGACACTGCTTACAGACAAGTGTTCCTCCTGCAAATGCAGCAGAAGTAAAGTTACATGCATCATTATGAAGCTGCTGAGCAATCTGGGAAAGTAGGCTGATGGCCAACTGACATAGGTCCCAACTGATCGAACTGAGCCCTTTGTGATGAAAGGCCTATGAGGTAAAAGCTGGTGAACATCATATCTGACCTTCATCCCATGGCTTCAATGATATCAACAAGGGAACAACTGCACCTGAATATGATGCAAGTGACAAGTGTCCTAAACAGCAAGCCAATATAAATAAGAAATTCATCAGGCCTTGGGTTACTGGTAGCATGAACAGATAACACAATGGATTCAGGATTGCTGAGACTAAGAAGAAGCAACCTCCTTTCCATCCTTGAAAGGTAAGAAACCAGCAAGATCTCCAGCAAGATGAGCTTAATCTGCTTCAGTGCCCTGAGGGGTCATACAGATGCCCTTGGGCATAAAGGTGCAAAGAAAATACTGGTTTCATGACAATCAGCTGATTTCCCATGAGTGGAAATCTGTTCTTTGCAAAGAAAGCAGGGGCCAGCACAAGTAAAAATGAATCATCGTGAAGAGAAGATAGTTCAGGTTGACTGATAAGTCATGAATTTCACTGATTTTACCTGTTGTAGTTGAGTGACTAGGAAGCAGTCATATGAAAGCTGAGTTGGTGATCAATACAATGTTTCAACCATGTTAGAACACATGGAAGGTTCCATTTTGATCAAGAGGCCAAGACCTTCATAAGAAGGTCAGAGTAGTCTTTGTTCTGACCTGTGACCTCCTTTCCATCATAGCAAATTGTCTGAGATCATGGAATGGAAACCTCTGATTGTGATCACAGCCAAGATTTTCTATTTGAAAAGCTATTGGAGAACATCAGCAATTTTTATACAGAGGCCTGGGAGAAAACTCTCCAATTCCTTTCAAAGTTTTTCAGAGTGGTGGGTTTTCCTGTCAAAGGAAATCTGTTCATAACTTGTTCTGATAAATGTTTCTTACTAAACGCTTGTTTGATATGGGCCAGGAATGTTAGTTTAACATTTCTGGGTTTGGATAGACTTTCTGCATGTGCAGTTGATTCAGAAGGCAAGGTAGGAATGTCTTATGCATCACCTCTGCTAGATTCAAGAGGTCACTGATCCATGATATTTCCTGCCTGAGGAGGGCAATCAGGATTAATCACCTTAATCTCTCACTTTATGAAAAACTTTTGGAAGTGGACAATTCATTGCAAAGGCATATGTACTGAGATAATTCCAGTTCAGGGAAATGGCACCGACTGCCCAGGCTTTAAATTCTGGAACTGGCAAGATAATGGTCAAGAATCTGTTGCTCCACTTCACCACAGACCCCAGTACATGAAAAGTGGACTAAAGACTGAGGGGTACATGCACAATACTGCTGATTCTTGATTAGGACAGTGAGTCTACTAGAACCTTGAGCCTGTCTGGGATATGGCAAACTCAGTGGTCATTTAGCAAGTTGACTGTGCATAGGAACACATCTCTTTATGTAAGCTGAAAATTAACAGAAGCAGTTATTGCACTGGAGAGTGAGTACTGACTGGATATGTTTGTCGGCAGGGTTCTCAATGTATGGGTGTAGGTTGTGCTCTAATTGCTGAAGCATATCCACTGAGATCAACTCGAGCAAAGGAGACAATCACTACAGCTGCACACCAGTTGTTGCACATCAGGAAATGATATTTGATCCATGTGCATGGAGGAAAGTCTGGACATTCCCAGGCCTGTGATCACTTTGTCATTTAAAGGCACAAACTACATGGTGTTTGCAAGGCCTCTCAGTAGAAGCATACTGACATGGTATTAACAGAAGTAGTCACTGACAAGTGATAGAATTTGGCATCAATCCCTCCAACCAAAAGAAGACTCTCATACAACATCTATAGTGGCAAGCAGATGATTCTTAGCACCTTTTGTTTGTTAAAATATGTGAAAATATGTGATGAATATCTTTCTAAACTTAGGAAGAGTGCAAGGCATTGAATGTACTCCTAACATACTGTGATTCGAAAAACATCTTAACAAGAATGATATTTTTTTAAAATGCATCTGAACATGTACAAAACTATGATCTAACCTCTCATATGGATAGTCAGGGGATAGGACAGTTTTGTACTTGATTACCAGGTGTCTTATAGATACAGTACTGTGGAAGAAATTTGTTAAAGAGGTACATATCTGGCATCCCCTAACAGTAACCAATCGATCTTTTAGCACATGCACAAGCTTACTGGTTCAAAGCAATCTCCTGTTTCTTTATTTAAGTTATGAATTCCTACAAATTTGCAGCTGAAAAGTAAAGAGGTGCAAAATGAAAATCTATAAGACAATCAGTTCAATATTTTTCTGGCAATGTTCAGTGTTCTTTACAAATAATACAATTTTCATGAGAACAAGAGGCTAAGTGGTCATGAGATCACTCACCTGACTGACATCTACTTAATATGCAAATGCAAGAGCACTTAGCCAAGAAATCTGGGTCAAGATGATGCCAATGTAGAAACTTCTTCCAATCTGTTAACTGCTTATGTCAAGAAAACAACTGTTTCAAGAATTTTCTATCTTTCATTATCTTCATCCATATTTAATAGCATTATTAACATTCTTGAAAGGTCTGTAAGCTTTCTGTCAAAGTTGGTCAAATTCTGTTGAGTGGATTTTGAGATAAAGCTGTTTAAATTTTGTTTGGGTATTTAGTAACCTAGACATATGATGGTGGGTGGGCATCATTTGTATAGAACTGAAAACCCTTCATGCGAAAATGCTTTATGTGAAATTTAGTCAACTTATATTGAGTTTTAAGACAGGCTGTTTAAAGGTTTTCATATTTTTAGTAACAGCAGCCATATCTGAGAGTGGATCAGCATCATTTTGTACCAATTTGAAATCCCTTTATGCCAGGATGCTTTCAGTCACAGCTGATCAAGTTATGTTTAGAAATTTTTGATGCTTATATAATGGTTTTTTTTGTTATTGTAATGATAACCATATTTGATAGTGTATTGGCATCATTTGTACACAGTCAGAAAGCACCTGATGCCAGGATATTGTATATCAAATTTGATTGCATTCTGCTTGAATGGTTTTTTTTTAGAAGTCATTTAACTATTTTTCTAATTTTAGTAATGGCAGCCAAATCTGATGACAGATCAGCATCATCTGTAAAAAAAAAATGTAGAACACCCTTAATGTCAAGGTGAATTGTTTCAAATTTGGTCAAATTCTGTTAAAAAGATGTTTTATGGCCAGTATATTTGATTGCATCATTTGTATTAATTTTAGAGCCATTTGTGTCTGGATGTTTTCTGTCAATTTTTTAACATTCTGTTCAGCAATTTTTGAGAAAGTGGTTGAAGATTTTATTATTTTTAGTTGTTGCTGTTTTGGGTTTAATGCCATTATTCAGTGCAAGATAGGTAATACATAGTAGCTAGAATAACTGGTGGAGGAAAAACCTGGGAAAACTCTGGTAAGAACCATTGACTCAGAGGAAGTGACTGGCAGCTTCCTCACATGCCCATGCGGACAGAGGTGAGATGTCAGCAATCAGTAAAGGAGAGTGCTTTAAACTACTTGGCCACCCAGAGCCCTATTTTTAGTAACAGCAGCCATATTTGATTATTTCTTTGGCATCATTTTGTGTGTCAATTTTTATAAATCCCTACATGTCTATGTGTTTTCTGTCACATTTGGTCAACATTTTTGATCTGGGTTTTTTTTCAGAACAAGTTGTTTAAAGGTTTTCTATTTTTAACCATAGAAGCTATATTTATGGTAGGTTTCTCCATAATGCCCATAAATTTGAAAGCCTATGATGCTTTCCATTAAGTCCCATTTGATCTATTTCCATTAGAGCTAAATATACCATACCTGGGGCAATTTCTTGTTTCAAAACTGAGTACAAAGTGTAGGAGACGACTACTGTGAATATGATGTTTCATAATTCCTCATCAATTGATACTAAGCAATCAATGCTCAATTATTATTCAAATAATTTCTCCACATATTAATATCTTGCCAAAAACGGAGGATATTTTTCAAACAGTTCTAAAAATAAAATAGTTCATTTGGTGCAGAACTGAATTTTGACAAGTGATCACAAAATCTTTAATTGATTAATTAGTCATTCAGTGAATTGCAATTCTTCACTTAGGAATCTCAGTGAAAGTGACGATGTTTAACAAGATCAATTAATCATAACAGCCCAACTGCAAACTATTCAACAAAATGGTCCTATGCGAAGAACATATAAAGGAAAACATTTAAGTTTTGTTTGTTACTCAAATGACAATAATATTTTCAAACAAATAACTGACAAATTTGTTACTGACCACTGCACAGCATCCTCATATTGTCCCTGGTGATATGCTATGCAACCTTTCAACATCTGGCTTCCTGCAGCCCCAGCTTCTGATAAGCAAACCTGTACATGAAAAACAATATTAATTAATGAAATTTCTTTCTCAGTCGACTATCTGTTGCTAGTAGAATCATACCAGACTTTTGATGAATTTAGTGGGTTTACGTTTATTATATTTTCTCAAGACCCAATAAGAAAATTTTCTTTAATACTAATTATATATATATATATATATATATATATATATATATATATATATATATATATATATATTGGAAAAATTTCTTTAAACATTACTTGTGTATCATCAGCATCAATCTTTATTCTGGTGTCTAAAATTCCTGCTTTGACAAAGATGATAATTATTTCATATTTTGACTAGTCTTCAGTTTTGATACATCATAAAAACTCATTTTAAATGATTAAATATTTCTTTCATTTGAAAGAAAAACAAATATCATCTATGTAAATCTTATATTAATCAGGGACTGCAGATTCAATATAAAATTAGAGCCGTCAGAGTGCATCACCAATGATCCTGCCCACAACAATATGATCCATTGGATTTTAAAGAGGAACTTTTGTTGGGAAACTAGAATTAGGGGAAGGTGGGCATTCAGGGAACATGACTCCTCTAAATTATTAAGTGAAACATATTAGCAAAAATCCCATGTAAAGATATCAAGTTGACTGACAACAGCCATAAGTCTGTCCAGTATGGTGTAGACAAGACAAAGTCCATAAAAGACACATCTAGGTCTAAAGGACAATGCTCTTAACAAATTCCTTCAGAACAGAATATGTTGAACAGTTTTTGATCCATGCTGACTGCCAGCAGCATTCTAATTTTCCATGCAAATAAAAGAATTTGCTTTACAAGAAGCATTAACTCTGTCTGAATTGGAGAAGACTAAACCTATAAAAGGCACATGCACATCTATGAGACAAAGTTTGTACCAATGATAACAATTTGATGGTCAAGGGTCATAACTCTCTCCAAAATGGAGTTGATAAAACAAAACTCACAGAAGGCACATGCAAGTGTCTGAGACAATGTTCAAGTCAACTTGAATTAAAATAAGCCTAGTGGTTCTTGAGCTACGCTGGTTACAAGTATCATTCCCTATGAATATATGAATAATATTCATGACCCATCACTCTATCAAAAATGAAGCTGACACACCAAATTGTCACAGGATATGTTAAATGGGTCCTGAGGTATGCTTGTTACAAGGATCTGCTGTAGTGGGAATTTAAAACTGATGGAAAATGGGCAATAACTCCTTCAAAATTGGATCTGAAATGAAGAAACCTTGAACAGACACATCTATATGTAATAGGGAATTCACCTACAAATGGGCATGCTTATTATGTGAACAGGTTGCAGAGTTTTGTTGGTTACAAGAAGTGTGAATTGACAGACAGATGGACAGAAATGGTTATTACCATAAAACCCCTGCACCTTAATGTGGGGCCCTAATAAATACCACTAGTTATAGCATCAAAAGTGTGTCTTGCTGTGATAAATAATTTCAGAACCATCAGAATTGTTTGTTATAATAACAGCGTATGTTATAATGGAGCATTTTATAGTATAAATTTAAATCTAAATGAGTCTTTTAATATTTGCTAATTCTTTATGGTAAGAATTTTTTTTCTTCTTAAAATTTTAAATGTTTAGTTGTGTGTTGACAAATGTCATCTACATATGACCAAAACTGATACTCATCTTCAACCTATGAGCAAGTAATCAAATGAAGTCTTCCAAAATCCACCAATAACCCTAATGGGAAAATTCAAGTAACAATGGACAGAAATCAGATGCAAGATCATCTCATTAATATGCATAAATCTTGCTCATTATTCAAACTGTCCAAGACCTTGATGACACATCCGCATATTCCAAGTTTTATCACACATGGATCAGAAATATGACCCCCAGAGTGGTCACAAGCTCAGCCAATCAAATGCAAGATTACCTCATTAATATGCATGCATCTTGCTCAATAACAAACACATCCATAATATTTCAAGTCTGAACAAAATCAAACCAGAAATGTAGTTTTCAGAATGGTAACAAGCTGAGCCAATCAGATAATAGAATACCTAATTATTATCTGTAGATCTCTCTTATTATCGAATTCATCAGAGATATTAATGTGCTATTATGACTCTATGGTCTTAAACTAAATAAAAGAAATGAGTGAGAAGCAACAAGCTTTGTCAAATTCAACAAATAATTTATTTCCCTAGAATACAAAGTAATAAAATATTAAAAAAACTTACAGTATAGGTGAAATAAATCCCCAATAATCCTTGAATTTCTAACACAAGTATTAATGGTTAAATTTCTGAATAAAGTTTAGTGGTAATCCAAAATAAAACAAAATCAGGAAGCACTGATGTGCAAGTGGTGGCCTGCATTGTGGTGATGTGCCAACAGCTTTTTGTTGGATCACAATAATACAATCCAAGAATATATCCTTATTAGAATTCCATTAAAAATCCAAGTCTCTATTTCCAAGAATGATATTTTTGAGCACTTTGTACTTCCAGAGAAGAATACCTTGAATAAAATAATCTGAATAAATAAATTCTACCCCAAATGAAAAAAATGAACACAACAATAATACAACTAATTCTGCTCAGATAGTACTGCATGAATAAATAATTTCAAGATAAAAAAGATTATATACGCCTCTACTTGACCACAGGTCACAAAAAGCATTTAAAAAAAACAAACTTTTACCTAATGGACAATTTCATTCTGGAAGGTTCCAAATGTTTACAAGATAAAATCTGTTATAATTAGAAGGTCTGTCACTAAGATTATTTTATAAAATGTGTTAAAAAACAGGTAGACTCTGCATTTCATGGGTAATTTCCAATGTTCTGGACTCAAATTGAAATAAACATGTTTACAAAACCAAAATCAATGATTCAGGTCAGGTAGAAAATGAACTTATTTTGGACAAGGTCAAGTCAAAAAGATAATTATACATGGCATATTATGAATAAAAAAATCTAACAAACAATGCAAATTAAATACAGATAACAGCATATATTCCAAGTTTGATCAAACTGAATTATGAATTATGGGTTGAGAAGGCAAACAAGCCCATTCAATCAGATGCAAGATCATCTGATTATTATGCATTGATCTTGTTCATTATTTAATCTGAGATTTTAATGACATAAGCACATCTTCCATGTCTGATCAAAATCAGATCAGAAATATGGCCTACACAGTTGTAACAAACTTGGCTAATCAAAAGCAAGATCACATCATGTGCATCTTTCTCATTATCAAACTCATCTGATTGCTCAATATTGTAAACATATATTCCGAGTTTGATCAAAATCAGATCAGAAATATGGCCTCCAGAGTTAAAAATAATTTAAATCAGATGCAAGATTACCTCATAAACATGCAGATGTCTCTGTCATTATTGAACATGTTTGAGATTCTGATGAGATAAAACTATATTCCAGGTCTGAATGAACATAGATGACAAATATGGACTCCAGAATGGTGACAAACAATTGTTTGTAGAGACCAAAGATACACAATTCACAACATATAATGGATGACGGATGTAGAGCCATACCAAAGCTTACTTGGCCTTATGGCCTGTATAGCTACAACTAACACGTAATGGATGGATATACAGAGGAAATCTGAAATCACTTTATTTTGATTTGGGGGATATTTTTGTAATGGATGATACTAGGGTTGTGTCTTCTTTTGTAATCATTTATCAAAGCCTCTAATTATAGAAAACTACTTCAAAAAGTTTGAAAAAATAGATACTCAAGCAGTACCATAATTAGGAAATATAAAACTATGCTAGGTACCTCTGCCTGTTTAATATCCCCTATTTTAAGATATGCAAGTCCTTGTAGTCTTCTGATGTCTGGAGTTGGTGGATATAAATGCTGCAAAAAGTAAAACAATTTATGACAAAAAAATGCATTTTCTCACTATGATAAAATACATAAACTTTTCAAGTACCTAAATTTGTTATGTAATGTTAGAACATTTTAATCCTAATATTTACACATTCAACAGTTTGGTTTAAATTCCTTGGTTCGTGGAATTAAACAATTTTACAAGACATGTTCTTTTAAAGTGACCACCAAACCACAGCAGATCTATCTATAAATGAAATCTAGTACTTCATGCAATATCTGGAAAGTTCTTAAATTACATGACAAGATCAGATAATTTGAAACAATGATTCTTTAGAACATTATGTAGGGTGTGAGAAATCCTGTGCCCACAGCCCAGAGCTCATAGAATACTGGGCCTGTTTTACCATGTATTGAATACGGTTACTACACAATATCACAAATTATTGCAAATTTTGTATTTCAAAACATACCCACAAAAATACTTGAAAACAGATAATAGTTGTCAATTACACAAAAGAACCTCATGGTAGAAGGATACTGTCGTGAAGTTAACAGTTTCATATTCAGGTTTTTTCTTTGCCTTTTCTGGGTTACTGAATTTAAGCAGGGCCACCAGGTTGTTTTTACTGGTAGCCCTGTGAGCCATCATCTGATATTGTCTGCTTTTAAACAGCACTCTGATGTATTTTATAGAATTTCAAAACTTATTTTTGGAAGGGGGGTGTATTGATCAGCGACAAGTGTTTACTATACAACTCAAAATAATATGGAATCAATCAATCAATCAATATCTCAGTGTTATGGCATCATTTCTCATATCTATGTAGTGTAACACAAGGAACTAGGGAAAAGATCTGACATTATTTTGATGTGATAGGACACTATTATTCCGTTAATGAAAAAGAAATCAAAAGTAATTCTTGCAATTCTTCATACTCTCTAATTCTCTGTATGCCATCCATCCAAAATATCATAATTAAACATCTTGTATTTTATTGTACACAGAACTTTGTATTTTTCATCAAATTCTATCATATCTACTGAGAAGATTTTTATCTTTGGGCTATTCCATTTAGATATACCACTACCCCACGGACGGCAAAATGAAAAACTTCCATGCATGATCATCAATTAACAATAATCACTTCTGTGCCATGTCATATGAAAAGAAAAAATACTTCTATCGGTGGTGCCTATTTTATTTTAATAATACGTTTCTGTCATGCCACCGTTGTTTTTGTTTTCTCTTCTGTCCCCCCTCCTTTTTAACGAAAATAACGTCATTGCAGATTACTCATCGTAATTCACAGAATTTCAGGGAAAAGAAAAACTAAATCGGCAATTTCTGATGAATTGTAATGGAAATACAGAAACAATCAGAAAGTGGATCTCCAGATGTTTTCTGATGTAGCCATATATGGTAAGGATGCTGCAGCCTAATATTTAGAACATGACAAAAAAATGGCAAAAGAAGGACAATACATCATGTGGTCCATCGAAGATATGGTGATATGGCTGACTTCGGTTGGCCTGGAGTCAGTTGTGGCTAATTTCAGAGGTGAGAACTTGACCTTAGACAGATACATGGATGAGACATTCTATGAGGCACTGTAGCAGACAAAAGCTGGTCCAATCAGAAAGGTGCAGTTGAAATTTCGATGTCGTATGTCGAGAAATCCAGTATCATATGTCAGATCAAATTGCATGTCCTTAAAGTTGATCAGTACTGTCTACCGACTCCCATTTTGATTTTGTTTAATCACTTTATTAAAAGCCTCGACTTGTACATATTTAAAATTTCTGTCAATTAGTACAGAATGAAAATACTTCATGTGGATATAAATGAAATCTTGCTGTTTCTGTATATGCTGTTTTCTTTGTCCAATCTTTCATATTGACCAGTGATCAAATGGGAGGGATATAAAATTAACTGGCTCGTGCTCTTAGGTGTTACTATGCCTACATTTGTCTGTTGAGTTACTTTATTAAAAACCTCATTTGTTGAGTTACTTTATTGAAAACCTCGACTTGTCACGATGGAACTGGGTTGAATGTAAAAATGTTTCAAATGGTCTTCAGTAAATAAATCATATATATATATATATATATATATATATATATATATATATATATATATATATGTATCCATGAATGAATGAAATATTTATGTTTCTATTTATTTTGTTTTCTTTGTCAAATCTTTCATCTTAACTTGGGATAAAATTGGAGGGTCATCATCATATAGTTCTTGGTGATGAAAAGGTAAACGAAACTGAAGAGATTGATTTTTGCTCAACAAGTATATATTTTAAATGGTTGTCCAATTAGACAAGTTTCTAAAAAAAAGTAACTGTTGAGGCAGTTTTTAAAAATCATTGCATACTTGGTTCTTATTAAATATACTGGCGTGCTCATTTTATATCACCGTTTGAACTCATAGTCAATAGATTTCTGTGTAGATATGTTAGGATATTCACTCTGATCGACATGGAATAAACATTTTATTCTGAGTTTAACTAAAAGCAAAACTACAAAGAAAGCTCAAGATAGCGTTAGTTTGGAAAAACTCCATTGAGTATTTCCAAATATTAACCCTTATCCCTTAATCTATGGTATTTCAACAACCAGCAGTTCTTTCTTTGAAATTGGATCAATCTGTTAATGTCTTATAGTGATGTTTCGGAGAATTTATTGACTGAGTAGCAAACAGTGCACAAATGTGCAAACTGATCCAGGTGTACACTGTTGGCAGAAGTCACTGTACTCATTTACAGGAGGTAAGGGTTAAGTAAAGGATTGACAAGAGAGTTTATCGATGCAGCTGCTAAATAAAAAACACGTTTACACTAGTATTTTGAACATTGTCTGATCACATATTCACAGTTACAACTTATACTTTAAACTAATTTTCAGTTGTTTTGTGATACTGGATATAAGCAAGCTATTAATGGTTTCTTACAATGTTGACCTGTACCATATTGAATAGTCTGAAAGCTATCTGGTGCACTGTTAAATATAATTTACACATTTTACACAGAAGTAGTGTTTTGAATGTGTGATCGAGAATTTCAAATAAAATTCTCAATATCAGATTTGTTTTTGCTGTCATTTAAGACCAAGAGATAGAAGGACTGGCCTTGTATGATAAGGAAGCTGAAAACCTTTTTCCCAGCCTTGGAAAAAGAGCTAGGTTTCGGGTGTCCATTGAAAGGCTCAAGTTAATTAAACAAGGAATAAATGCTTAATCTTAGTATTTTCTCTCCGATATCAGAACTAAATCATAATTTTCCTCTAAATATGTGTGTGTGTGTGTGTGTGTAATTGCATATACTTATGAGATTTCTAACATCACTGGAAGTTTGAATACTTGGGATCATATCAACATTGAACCAATATTTCTATAATGGACTATCCTTTCTTTGAATTTGGACCATTCCATGTGTTACAAACAGTTGCACTGGAGAAATTACTGATGAGTGGCCAAACAATGAAAACCCTGATCACCCTGTGAGCTACATGCAGACTGGTCTGGGTTTACACTGGTCACAAAAGCCATTGAAAAATGTGCTTTGCAGGTTAAGGGTTAATCAGTGCAAGGCTTGGACTAGACTAAAGTACCAACTTTTCTAAATCATCTTTTGAAGACAGCAAAAGTGTTGCTGTAAAGTTTTAAAGAGTTCTTGAACACTAATCACAGAATGTACTTGTTAATGCCTAAAAGCAGTCTATGGCACTTTAAATATTTAATATTGATCTGACTTTAAATAAATAATTCCTTTACCGAGCAGTTGAGCTGAGTCCAAGTTTTTGTGCTTAAGAGTTTTATAAATATTGCCTCTGGTTAATTCATTTCACAGATCACTTGCACTTTATTTATTTTACAATAATTTGAAAAAAAAATGTTAATGCTTATATAAGCTTATCTCACTGGAACAAATGTAAGTGCCCATGTGGTCTTTTTGCTGTGGAAGGAAACTGGGGGAAACCCATATGTCTTAAGTGTGCATCCAAAATACCCTTTCATGTACAATGCTGAGACAGGGAATCAATCTAAGTTTGCATTGGTGAGAACTAGGGCACCCATCACTGGTGTTTGGTATCACCAAAATTTAACATTCTTTCAACTGATAGATATTAATCTACTACAAGATCCTCACCCACACTTTTACTGGGATTAGGGCTGGGGCCCTTTCAGAGGGATCAAATCAATTTGCAGGAAAACAGGAATTTTGCATATTAAAAGTGCATCAAAGTGCTGAAAATGAATAAAAAATCCCATCACAACATGCTATTAAACCTTCATCTTGAAACGCTTGTTAGTTCAACTGAGCCAAAGATATACTTTTTTCTTCTAACAGCTCAGAAGCTCTACTGAACAGCTCGCAAGCTCCATTGAACAGCTCGCATGCTCCATTGAACAGCTCGCAAGCTCCATTGAACAGCTTGCAAGCTCCACTGAACAGCTCGCAAGCTCCATTGAACAGCCTGCAAGCTCCACTGAACAGCTCGCAAGCTCAACTGAACAGCATATGAGCTCTGCCAAACAGTTTACAAGCTCCACTGGACAGCACAAGAGATCCGCTGAACTGCTCACAAGCTCCACTGAACAGCTTATGAAGGAACAGCACACAAGCTCCACTAAACACTGCACCAGTTCAGAAATCACCTGAATAAGGTGAACAGTGTATTAAGAAGAAAACACTCTTTGGGCAAAACAGAAAAATGACTGTCCAGAGACTATTAAACATGGAAAGGACCACAGAAAATATGACAGACAGGTAATATTTTACAGTAGAATCTGCATGCTTGCAGACAGCTTAACTTAGCAATCAATTCTGATGGCCTTTCATCCATGTGTGTGTTTACTAGAATAATTTCAGTGAATATCACAATGCCTGTATGCTAAATATGGACTAAATTTCATCAGTGTTTTTTTTAAGCACCACTGGCTATAGGCCAGAAGGGCTGATGCAATAGTGTCATGTCCGTTGTTCACTCTCATGTAAGCAACAGGTTGTGTGTGTGGTTATTTTTAGATCAACTGGCCATAGGTCACAGGACTACAGAATCCTTTTTTGCAACTGTCGGTAATTTCATAAAATCGGCACATCTGAAACTGCTTGAAAGATTTTGATGAATCTTGGTCACAATGTTCCTTGGGTGGGGCTTTCTCAGAGTTGTGATTTTTGTTGCCACCAATTATACAAAATAGCCACCATGGCAAAAATTAAGTCAAATTTCAAACATCAAATTCAAAACCACTGATTCCATTCTGGTGAAATATTATGTACATGTTCCTTCGGTTAGCCTCTATCAAGTTTTTGCTTTTGGTTGTCAAATATTCAATATGCCCGCAACAGCTACTAGATTTTTACATGAAGTTATATACAGAAAGGTTAAAAATAATATCTCTGATATCATGTCTAGTATTTTATTGAAAACTGAGGACAAAGTTCCTTCGGTAGGACCCTCTAAGATTTTTGTTTCTTTTCATTCTAGCCATCATCCACGATGGCTGCCCTGTCCAAAAATAGGTCCAATTATAGGAAAAGTTTTAAAACCCAAAACACGAATCTGAGAGGGGCTTACTTTAGAATCTTTGTGCTAAACTTTTTCATGTGCATGTTCCTTGCATAGGCCTGTATCGTATTTGTGTTTTTGTTGTTGCCAAATATTCAGTATGGCTGCCACATCAAACAGAATCAGGGCCTCTGCTAGGCTTCGTATTTGTCGCCAAATGCGAAAGAATTTTGAAAGTGGTGCTATTTTCTACTGACTGGGGAAAGTTGCTGGCGACAAATCTTTAATAAAGTAAATTTTTTATTTTTCATTGATATAAGTGACTCAGGCCACTTAATACTATCTTCGGCAGTCAGTAGATCATGTCAGTAGATGATGAATAAGACGTTCTTCAAACGTGATTGCGGCTAACTGCAAGCTGTCAGTCGGTTTTGAGAAGCAGTTAAATGTGATTAGTAGGAAATAAGGAATGACCCGGGAGATAAACTCTATTGTTAAACAGGTTGCAAAATAAGTTTTGGCATCATTTGCATGTGTTGTTAATTTATGTTTACTGCAAACTAAGTGTCAAAGGCACTTGAGACTGCTTAGTATTTTAGGGATTATTTACTTACATAACATGTTTTTGTGGTCTGAACTTAAATGAGTAACACAGGATGCCGCTACAAGGATGCCAGTTATTGAATGTAAAGGGCCTGAGTCGCTTATATCAATGAAAAATTAAAAAATTACTTTAACAAATAGGTATCAAGTACAAAGAATACGGCTAATCTAGCCCTAAAAAACCAAGATTTATATCCAGTTGCATCTGAGGCAGCTTCCAGGTTACTTGTTGCCCCTACTTCTACTGCGGGGGTTTGGGGTTCAGTCACCAGAATCTGTCATCAAAACAAACTTATGAAATTCTATGGGTATATCTACTCTGAAATATTTAATGAGAATTTCTGTTGTTGGGCCCAGTGTTGAGAATGTTCATTTCAGGAAGGTATTTAAGAAATGGTCTGGGAAAAAAAATAAGGTGGATATTCATGAAGTGTCAGCGACATTGTTCATAAAGACTAAGCAGTATTTTGTATTAGCAGTTATAAAGAAACATTCTTATTCATTCTTGCTTTTCATATGCTATACATTGAACTTCACGTGTATAATGGTATTTTTATATTTATTAATAATTATTCTTGTTCTTTGAAATGTAATAAAAACATGTCAAAACTGTTTTCTTGTCATGTTTATACAGATTAAAAATAGGGCCAATATAATATTATGCATAATTTAAGACCCTACATCATGGAATAAAATAGCTCCTATGGCTGAAAAGTGGCTCCAAATTTTTAAATTTGTCGAAGTTCATGGCGCAAAGAAAAATATTTCCAAGGGAGGCCCTGCAGAATTATACACAAGAATTATACCAGGGAAAGGTTAAATATGACATTTCTGACACTGCTGACAGTATTTTATTTAGACGATGTTTCGCATACAACTCCCTGGTTCCTAGCATTGAACGTTTTCTTCTCAGAAATCCACAGTGGGATCGAAATTTCCTTTCATGATTTCTTTAAAGTTTGTTAAAATTGTGCTGATCCATTAAAATAACTTGGTCATGGTTTAATATTTAAAATAGAGAAAAAATTTAAAGAGACTTCTCATCAATTGACAGTGGGATTTTGATATTACTTCATCTGTAGCATCCTGTTACTGACCTTTTTAAGTCTGTTGAATTCATTGTGAGCCATCAAAAATTAGGTCATTGGTGCTATCAAAAGAACAACAACACTATAACGACTTCTCAAATTCTTTTCATGAACCATCACTTCTTGTGATTATAGTTCTTTTTTTGTGGGTTTTTTTTTTAAGGTACCACTTGCTGAGAGCTCACAACAATAAAGTGTATGATGATGAATTTTTAGTAAAGCAGCCTGTGACAAAAAGTGAGTACATTCGTATGGATGACGCTTTAATGTTATTAAGTATCGGTACTCCAAAATCTCAAATTGATGGGCTGGTAAATATTAGCTGGAGGTTCAAAGAAAGGAAAAATATTTTGATGGCAGAAACTAACAAACTTCAACAAGAAGAAATTGGAGACATACTTGAGAAATATAAGAATGAATACACAAAAGCGCAAACATAAATCTTGGAACTTGATGAGAAAATACAAGAAAAAGCAAATGAGTTATTTGAACAAATAAGGAAAGGCATTATAGGCCAACAAAGCAAGAACATATTTCATCAACTCATAACCAATTTAAAGGATAGGCACAATGAACTAATGTGTTTAATTGATAGTATTGCCAAAAACTTGAAAGTAGCAGTAGACAAATGGGAATGATGTGGAAGGCCTAAGAAAAGAGGCAGAAAAACCACAAGTGCTATTGTGTTTAAAACTGGCATCTGAATTAAAACAGAGAAGAACAGAAAAATGGGGAGATACAAAGGAGCCAATTTGTGTTGACAAACAGGTCAAGGAAGAACCAATTTGTTTCAATGATCAGATTGATGTTGATTTAGATGAAACAGTTGATTTTGACCGACATGAACAGATTATTGTAGATGAACAGGTCAGTGATGTTGCAGACAAACACGATGTTCTTGACAGACAGTGTAATGATGTTGTAGACACACAATGTAATGATATTGACACACAGTGTAATGCTGTTGTATACACACCCTGTCATAGTGGTGCTGACAGTGATGTTATAGTCATAATGTCATAATGATGTCATAATGATGTACACAAACTATGTCATACTCAAGGTGGCAATGACGTTGAAGACAACCATTGTAATGATGTTGGAGATAAACAGTGTAATTATGTTGTAGACAAACAGTATAAAGAATGGTGATAAACAGTGTTATGGTGTTGATGAACAGTGTAATGATGTTGTGGACAAACAGTGTAATATTGTATTAAAAACATCTACTGGTGTAGACAAACAGGAAAACTGTCTTGTTGATATACATGTGACTTTTGATGAGGACAAACCAAATTGTGTTTCAGAACTTTTTGAAGATGTAAGCATGTCACACATATCAAAACAAGTCAGAATTATTCACAATGGAATCCTTACAGCATACGGTACTCTGGTTTGCCTTGCTGGCTTTGTATGCACTGTGAATCTGGATGAAATCCTTTTGCTCAAATCGAAACTGTTACTGCTGATAAAATCGGAGGAACTTATGAATGGCCAAGGATTTGTTTCAGTGATGACCAAATATGTTAAAACAGTAAAATCTTTTGTTGCAAGCTGGTCTGCATCAATTCCTGATACATTAATGACTGCAGAAGCTGAAGTTATGAATGCATCACAGTTTAACTGTGGAGTAGGACAACACTCAGAGGAAGGAAGTTGTGCTTGTATGGGTATTGCTTTGATGATGATGCACATGTACTTTACAAAATCATTTCCAGATTTCAAAAATGTCAAAGATGTTCTTCCCATGTTCATGGGTATAATCCAGAAAGCTTGTGACTTGTGGAAAAAAGATGGCACAAGGCCCCTTACAGTAAATGAAGCAATTACAAAGCTTAAGGTGGATACACTACTTGAGATTGCAGCTGAAACATGGTGGCCAACTACCTCTGGAGCTGTTCCCAAATCTCCTGTTCAGTTTGTTACAGAGTTTTACTTAAACAGCGTGAAAACGAATAAGCATCAGGCAATGGTATTTACCTTGAAGCCAAACCACACCTTTGTTGTGCTAATAAATGAGAAATCAGCTCTTGCTAGACTCTCACCTGCACTATTCTGGTGCAAACCTAACGTATCATGAAATACTTGTGAAGCCTGGCACATGAGCTGCCATTGCCTTTATGCCATCTGGTACTTCACTACAGTGGTTAGTTGAAGACTACCCTGCTATAATGAACTCCAGTTCATCCTATGGAGAAATTACTCAAATAATTCCAAAAAACTGAACGATCTACATCTAACACTTTTGGAACACCACAAATTAAACAGTTATAATGGAAATGAACTCCAGTTATTAAAGAGGAAAAACAAAACTTTAATTTGGCAAGATCTGAAAGAAGAGCAAAATGTATCAACAACAGTATGTGGTATGATTTAAATACTTCAGGCAGCCACAAAACATGGGAAGAGGCTTTACATCATTTGAAAACTAACAATGAAACTTGGGATCTCCATGCTAAATACTGCAGAAGTGAATACAGTGATTTTAAATGTACACCTCCATTATATGTATATAAAAGTACTGATGTAAGAGATTTGTTTCTTTGTAATATACCTTTGATTGTTGCCTACAAACCAAGTAAATTTGGACCACAAGCACTCTTAACAAAATGACTCTCTGGTGTAGAATGGGAACGCTTCATCAGTGAACTTGAATGGCCATCTAAGGATAAACTGGTCAAAGAAGAAACCATGAAACATGTTCAGCATTTCATTAAGCCAGCTCTTAGGTTTGCAACCACACAAAAAGAGACAGCTTTTAAAATTTGTATTAACTATTATTACTAGTGCTTCGTATCTTTCAAAGCATAGTGAACTGAAATTTGACAAGAGGGCTTTGCAGCACAACATTATCAAGACCTCAGCAAAAATTAAACTAATGGAAGAGATCATTCAATGTTCAGACACCACACATCAGGCTAAAAAGCGCAAACGTGAAATGCCAACTAAATTGCCTGGGTTGGGCCGACCATCCATTGTAGAAGAATATCCAGAGCTGACATCATGTTTGTTATCATTATTTGATAACACAGGTTTAGGACTTAAGTCACACCCAAGATTAATTTGTGAGACATTGTTTATTGGAGAAAACTCCTGACTTGATATGCCAAGAGCCGTCAGTATTTTGAATCAGCTTTTCAGGATTCCAATAGCATCAACAGCATACACCTACACTGAAAACTTCAGATCTAAATCTTTACAGGCCAAGTGACACCATGAAGGGAAGAGCATTAATCCAGGGATCTCTATACGGAAGGCTACTAGAGATATTACTGCTCATCCATCAATTAATATTCATTATGCCATGGCAGATTGCTCATTCATCAATAAATATTCATTATGCCATGGCAGATTGCTCATCCATCAATAAATATTCATTATGCCATGGCAGATTTGCAGTATTCACTCAGATCAATGCAACAATATTGCATCTTAGCAAGAGATGACAAAACACTGGTGCACACAGATGCTGTAGTCGTCCAATCCCCGTCTAAATCTTGGATCAGAGTACAGTACAGTAATCATGATTGGGAGAAAGATTCAAATAGAGCAACAGTTGACTCAGAACTTCATCTGCTGTCAAGAACTGGAACTATTGGTGTCTCAAAGACATGTTTAGGTTGAAGTGGGGCCTCTGTTGTCAAAATTCATTTCTTTGAACACACAACTGCATTCAGATATATGAATGAAATGTTACACTTAACATCAATGGACAGGTATAAACACCATTTCGTAGATGAACACAATAAGTTTGAGTCTCAAATTCTGGTCATTGTGGATGGAAGAGGTGATGAAAGACCAAGAAATAAAATAACCCAATTCTGTTCAGTTTTGATTAGGTATCTACTAGGCCTTGACAAATATAAATGTCAGAGCTTGGCAGAAGGTGCTTTAAAATACCAGTGTTGAACAAGTAGAGACCGCAAAAAACCGTGCATTAAGCCAGGGAGATGTGATTTCATCAAAGCATGTATATCTAGATGAGTTTGATGATGCTGGAGTGTTTGATGTAGATAAATTTCGAGACAATATGGAACATGCCAGAAAAGATGCTATAAAGCGAATTCAAGGTGTCCCATACTCTAAAGACAAATTGGATGCTCATAGTCCACCAGATACAGAAAAATGGGTCTTGAACCAGAATCACAAATGGAAAATAGAAAGGGATACTACAGAACATTGACAGTTGAATAACTTTCTTGTAAAACCAAAATATGGTCAAAACTCTGTAAGATGTATGAACTCGCAGAGGATATAGCAAAGGTGCTACCTTTCTGTACCATTACATGACTGACCCCACATATTCAGTGTTATCTCACTACAGTTTTGCAACTTACAGTCCAAATGATGGATCCACAATTACCAGATATGAAATTCATCCAATCCTAGACATCGGCCGTTTACCTGAATTTCATTACTTACCATTCGAGGAAGCTGTAAACATTATCGATGAACTGCATGCTAAATCTGGTATACCAGACTTTGTTTCAATTCCTGATTGTTTTTGCCATCTCAAAACATTAAATTTCTTATGGAAAATAATCCAGACGAGTGGGTAAACAATACAGAAACTTTAAGTAACTTGATAGCGACAAGTGTGTTGGAGATTGAACAATACATTTTGAAGATAAAGGAGAAAGAAAAAAGAAAGGGGAAAGAAAAAGAAATCTGGAGCATAAGAAAATTATAAATAGCTTTAAGGACTCGCCTTTATCGAAACTGACAGTACCAGAATTAAAGTTTTTGTTGCATGATTATTTTCAGCAATGATTTCATTCGTCAAGGACAAGAAAAGCCGATTTTCTGGCTGCAGTTAAGTCAAGAAACAAAAAAAAGACAAATGAGCGAAAAGAGTTTGTCTGTTCTATTGAAGAAGTTATTTCCTTCTCTTTATTAGTTTATATTGCAATTCTGTCAGTGATTTATAAAGATTTCTTATGGAATTAAAAGTAATAATTCTTATTGGGAATTATATCCCAGTAGAAAATTTTCAATTAGCCAGATTTTAGAAATACTATTTTTTTTTTTTTTTAGCTAAAAATCGATTTAAGCTATTTTTCACCTATTCTTAGTGATATGAAATGTAACAAAATACCTGTCAATTTCAATACACATTATCACAATTATGTCAGAATGTACTCTTGTGCAGTGTTATGTGAACTGTGTAAATTTTTACCTTGAGGATGGTCATGCCAAGTTAATCTCCTAGTTTATCTTCAAATTGATGTAAAGAAATGCAATATATCATTAAACAACACTGGTTTTCATATTATGGGATATATTCCCTTGGGAGTTTACATTCTGGTAAAAATGATTATGCCTGAAGTCACTCCTACATGTAAACAGCCCTTGGGAATCAGATCCCATAATTTGAAACAAATATTGATTAAATTCTGTATATTTTGAAAACTGTGTTTAGAAAATACTGAGTTTTGAAATTGTATCTGTAAAACCACAGGCTTCAGTATTGGTGCTGGACACTCCTCCAACTCCACCCACCTGATGTTTTGTATGTATATATATTCAAACAAACATATTTTTTTTTAAAAAGAAAATTGAGATATTGATATGTATATGCAAGGTTGTTTTCTTCTCAGGCATTATTGTTGTACTGGTCTTAATTGTTCAACTATTAGGCCTGTCAAATTTCAACAATTTTCAGCCATACTGGGCTTGTTTGATCCACAGATATATTTAGTTTAAGAAACCAAAAACAATTCCATGGAAGTTTTCATGTGGCAAAAAGAAATATCTTGAAAACAGTCTAATTCTGTCGTTTCTCACAAGGGGAACATATTTTATAGAAAAGAAGAAAAGAAAACCCATGAGTTTCACAGTGACTTGTAAATAATTGACAAATACAGTTTGGTACTCTCCATAAATAATTCACTGTTACTTGAATCTGCTGTGAGTTGTAAGATAACAGGCCAATTCCAGCCAGTTAATGTAAACATTCATAGAAAAGTCACGAATTTTGAAATATTTCCTCTAAAACAATGGTATCTCTGCATTCTCACTGATTTGAAGACAGCAAGTGGTGTCTAACGTTTCACATGAGTTAAATTTAGATTTGAAATTATAAATTATTGAAAATTGGACAAATTATTCACAAATCACTGGGAAAATAATGGTTTTTATGGTTCTACAAATAGGTCGACCTCGTGAAAAACTACCGTATTTCAAAATATTACTCTTTGTCATGGGAAAACTTTTGTAGAACTGTTTTTGGTTTCTAAACTACATGCATCTGTGGATCCAATGAGTCCTGTGTGGTTAAAAATTGCAGAAATTTTACAGGTGTAATAGTTGACAAATTAAGACAAGATATAAAAACAATGCCTGGGAAAGACAACAACCTTATATATATATATATATATATATATATATATATATATATATATATATATATATATATATATATAAAGAATGGTAATGTTTTGTTTTGTAATGTTTGTTTGAAGATATTAACATGTAAAAACTTCAAATGGGTTGGCAGAGTATCCAATGATACTGTGTGTAAAAGGTGTGCTATGAGACATGTCATCTTTATATAAGACAATTAAAACTGCATGTTCACAGTCTGCTGGGGAACATTCTCCATGTTTACTGAAAATAAAAGTAATTCAGGCATCTTGTAGTTTTTATATTTCTTTAATCCCTTCATATAAAATACATATTACCTTGTCTAACTTGAAAATAATTTTTAAAACTTACATGTATGGCCCTGCTATAAAATTTCATTATATAATTTCCGGGTACTATTATTTAGTTGCTTTTAAACAAATTGATCTTTAACCATGTAAATACTGGGTTTTTAATTCAAATAAACTGTCGAGACAATGTTTCATCCTTAAACTTAAAAACCACAAATACCCAACTGATCAAAAATGAACAACTCATTTTATTATTACTATTCACAAAATGTTTTATATTCATAATATTATCTTTAATTATAAATATTAATTAGA
Source organism: Megalonaias nervosa (assembly GCA_016617855.1). Taxonomy (NCBI): domain Eukaryota; kingdom Metazoa; phylum Mollusca; class Bivalvia; order Unionida; family Unionidae; genus Megalonaias; species Megalonaias nervosa. The sequence goes on along the minus strand of JAECUM010093011.1, from coordinate 21,771 downwards.
TCCATTAAATTTTATTTCTGACTTTTAAGTTTAATACTTCTATTCAAGTTACCAATAATAAAAATTAATATATTATTCACTTCTATGAAAATAATTTGTATGCATGGTCATGAATTTCTGAAATTTGCTTCTACACATGGGCATGGGTGTCCAAAATTCACTTCTATGACTGGTGGTGGTATGGAAAAAATCACTTCTATGGGTGGTCACCCATTTTTTAATGTGCCTTCCCCACTAGGGGTATGTTTAAATGGAATAGCCCTTAGCAAAAATGATCAGAAATATTGAAGAATATCATACAAATAAGAATAATACATTAAAATCACATGTAATTAAGGTATTGTTTCCATGGGATTTTTATATCTTGGTATCCTTATTAACCTCATCAGCTCATATTCTTAAACGTTATAACTGAATCAAGAAGAGAAGTTCTCATGTCAAATGGCTTTGACAATATACAGATAAATGATTTAGATATGTCCAATGACTAATGAATTGTTTGCTACATATATGTTATAAATTGTGATTAACTTTGGGTGTATTTTTAATTAAGACATCGAATAATGAATTCCAAACAACACAAGAATCTGAAATAAAAGAATCACCATTTGAATCAATATAAAGAGAATTTAAAGTTTCAAGAAAATCTGAAAAAATACTGATTTACAATTTAGATACGTCAAACAACCAATCTACTTTTTTGCTAAGAATATGTTACATAGTCTCATAAAAAACCATAAGCATATTAATACCAGGTAAAGCTTTTATCTTAGGCATCAAATAATGACACTGGAGATTAAGAAGGAAAGAAATAATCACTAAATTTTAATTGCGCAAAAAGACATTTGCTCATCTCATTTTGAATGTTTTGTTAATTGTGAACCTACTTTTGTACAATAATCAGCCTTTCTGTTGTTATCTTTATTGGTGAGAAAATATATATCACTATAACCGAATAACCTACAATCCTTAGATAATATTATTAATGAATATCTTTCATTAAGTCAGTCACTGTAAAAAAAGTACCACAAGCATTGTAAAATGAGCTTGGAAGCCATCTGATGTTTGCTTTACCAGTAAAAATTATGTGTGTGTGTGTGTGTGTGTGTGTGTGTGTGTGTGTGTGTGTGTGTGTGTGTGTGTGTGTGTGTGTGTGAGATCTGGATTTTTAACATTGTTTTAACAATCTTTCAGTTATATCGCTATGATGTCTGCAGTGTGGCAGTTTATAGTGATGTCTAGTACTTGGGCATCATGCCGCAGACATGTAGCATTATGTCCCACCCGGTCACATTATCCTGACACCAGGCCGACCAGTCCTAACACTAACCTCTTAATGCTGAAAACCTACCAAGGCAGCTGTAAGTACCATTTTTATCAGTCTTTGGTATGACTTGGCTGGGGTTCGAACCCACGATCTCCAACATCTGAGGTGAATGTTCTAACCACTAGGCAACTGGAGCGGTAAAAAACATTTTTTAAAATCTCATTTCTTGCCAAAGTTAAGACCACAAGACAATTCGTCTTACTGTTTTATTATACTAATACAAAAATCTAGTGTAATCAAAGATTAGCATAGCTCACCTCATTTTTCACTAGTCTCCAGTAGCCATTGTAAAGTTTATTAAGCAGAAAATAAACTCAGGTTTAAGTGATCTTAGCGCTATTTCCCCCCACCCCCCCACCAATCATTATTTTAAAATCTGAAATTGTATTGGCACAGTATGGTCAGTATTGTACTGACATTGTGAAAGCACCTACCTACCTATCTACCTACTTACCCACCTAGCTACCTACCCACCTACCTACCTACCTACTCACATACCTACCTACCCACCTACCTACCTACTGCAACAGGGCATAAAATACATATAATAGAACATTCTTTTCTATCATTTCAAAGTAAAGGTAATCGGTTGGTAATAATGGATTAAATGTTACTTTGTATATAAATCATTGTTCTTAACTCTGCTAGAAAACCTATTATCATTGCCACTACAGAAGCCAGATATAATACTGGGTGAAAGTAACAGGCTTTGAGTAACTCAGGAGTAACAGCCCACAGTACATAGTTTATGCATCAAAATTTACCTTGATTAACCACTGGTGTGACATCCCATGAAAAGCAATCAGCAATGCAGTTAACCTGCTTTGTGTAACCTATCACAATATATAATGTATATAGTCTTTAATATGGAAAGATTACCACTGAATCCAATTGCCTTTGTCACAAAGGGCTTTCCGCTTAGGATGTATACAGGTCTAGAATTTATGAATCAATATGATCATAAAAACAACTACTTAACTTAACTCATGTCAGCATAAAATTTGGGTCACAGTGACCTTCTTTGGTTTCCAGGGCATTATAGTAACAGGGACGCATTAAATTAGTAAGTTTCTTGGCTGGAACATATACAGCACCCAAGAAATGAACTTTTAACACAAAATTTTAACAAAGTTACTGAGTATGAAATATAGGTCACATAAACTTCTTTAAGCAAAAAATATATAAAACATATTAAGATGCATCCATTCACCACGTTTCATGATTATAAATAAGTACCACTTTGAATACACAATCATCTTGTACAATGACACAATGTTGCTTCAGCCATCTCTCTCTATATGACACACACAAATGTCACTAACAACAGCAAGTTGCATGTTTTTTATTATTATAATTTGATAACAAAGTTACTGTTGCTGTAAGAAAAAAAGTTGCACATAACTTTCACAAGGACACCTATCTTTGCTTACAATTTACCTGTAAATAATACATGTATTACAGGAAACTGTAAGGAATGATATGATCTCTGACTTTAACAAATCTTAATTACACTGCCAACATGACACACCATATCAGTTACAAAGAAATAAAACTGTATGCTCATCTTACACACTAAGACTGTGTTATTGTTTCATCCATTTCTCTCTCACTAATAAAAACAAACATCTTTCTGAGTTGCTTTTTCTTATTGTCATTATATTGACAAGTTGAGAGCAATATGAGACAAAAATGGTATTAATGTTTTTTGACTTGTTACTGTTTGGTAGGCAAGTATCATGTATCACATACACCTTCTTACGTTTTTGTACACTGTTAGTACCACAAAAAATTAATAGCTTTTTGTATGAATATTTTTTCTTACTCTGAAGAAAATAATAATTTTTTTTCATGTATGAAAAATTACAAGAATTACAGTACTGCCACAAAATAGAAATGCATCACTCTTTTGAACCAAACTTTTCATTTATACCTCATGCTTTTAAAAAGTTATTATTTGCAAGATTTTCTTAATGATTTGATGACTTTCACTCTTAGAGGTAAGTGGATTATGCTAGCCTAAAAATTTTTGTTTACAGTAAGTTCATTTTGGAAGAAATAATTTGTTCAAAATGATGCATTTCCTTTCTGAAGGCTTGGTATAATATAAAGAAAACGAATAAAAAAACACAACAAAAAGTAAAAGAAACATGTTGAAATTTTCAGAAATTGACAACCTGCAACAAATCAGCTCCACCATTCTTCTGCTTTACAGTGTCAAAAAAAATTAGAGAGGAAAAATTCATAAACATTTCATTTTGTATAAAGCAAGAAGAATAAAATGAACTTCAAGTAGTGAAAATTCAATGAAACTCACTACAAAATCATTTTTTGAATACTAGAAAAAGCTGCTGAAACTTTTCTTTTTAATTATTCTTATTTTAAGGCACAAATTTCCAGAAATAAGAAATAAGAGTACTATGAATGGTACATTATGAGCCCAGCCAATGAATGGTACATTATGAGCTCAGCCCATGAATGGTACATTATGAGCCCATCCCATGAATGGTACATTATGAGCCCAGCCCATGAATGATACATTATGAGCAAAGCCCATTAATGGTACATGATGAGCCAACCCATGACTGGTATATTATGAGCCCAGCCATGTTTAATAGCCTACTATGTTGACACAAATATGGCAGGGTTGAATTTAGCCATTATTAACCAACAAGTCTCACTGACCTTGACAATTATTTTCTTTAGCAGGCCTATTATGGCACTGACTGTTGATCTTTAGACCCAAATATTTACAGATTTCTTATGTACTCTAAGTGTAAGCCGTCCATAAAGTCTGGTTGAGAAACTTAATCTAAAACAAAATTTAATAGGCGAAACCTCAAGTGCAAGCATCCACAAACAATGGTCCAGGTCTATGATGCAGAACTATTCTTACTGTCTGGAAACCATTTTTCTTCTTTCAATCACTGTAACCTTTACCTTTGAAAATCTCATCCAAATTTCAGTAGGTTTCTACCTTATTCCAAGTGCAAGCCATCCACAAAGCTTGGTAACCGGTGTAAAACTAAAGTTATGGTGCAGAATCATAAAAGGTAATAAATGAATGGCCAAGCAACACCTGAACATTATACACTCCACATTCTTACTATCGCACAATAAAAATGTACAGAACCCTGTGAATCTCTTGGCGTTGTTCCACTGTTTGACTCTGGGTAATCAAAAATATCGGGTTTTGGAATAAGTCCATTGTTTCACTTTTAAATACAATATCTTTACATTTCTGGTGAGGACCATGCAGCAGAAAAAAAGCAATATCAACGTTTCCATATGTGCTAATGATGATGAAGCAACAAGTTTGGTGAAAAGTTACCTTGTGCACTATATCTAGTGCTTTTTGCAAAGTTTGTGGTGTTCCTATCTCACAAAGAAGTTTAGCCTGAAGGGTGTAGAGGGCTGATTCCACTTGGGTACTGGACACTGTCAACAACCGTGTCTTGGACTGAAGAGCTGAGAGTCCTACATCAACAGAAAATTTAATAATTACCCAAAAATGTACTGAGTCTGCAAAAAGTTCAAAGGACATCAACACTTTTTATTTTTAGTAGAACTAAAGATATCTTTTTATAACTCAGTTAATGCAGGCATTTACTACACAGTGAAGAAGACTATATACAACACATCATATTTGATCAAATCCCAATGGACATGAAATAATGGTTTCATTTATTACATATGTTAGCTTTGTGATGAGAGGAAAACATTATATGGTTACACCATCTAATTATACTTACAAACAACATACAAAGTACATTAATAGTTATCAAAGATATAAAGAACCATGAGGGCTGCCACGACATCCATACTGGATGTCAGAACGGCACCATTTCATTTGGAACCAACATCACAGAAAAATATCGTAGTGAATACCCCTTGCTCATGTGACCATTCAATCAAGTGAAGTAGCAATAAGATGTTCAAGATGGCCACTGTGGCAGTTATACAGGATGTTCAAGGATCACCATCTTCATACAGGACCAAATATATCTTGGGATGTGTGTGTGTGTGCGTGTGTGTGTGTGTAAAGTTTCATGACAATCATCCAAGTTGTTTAGGAAAAAACAACTTTTCCTAGCAAAATATGTTTCTTCAAGAATACTTATCCAATCATAATACACATATACCCAGCCACCTTGCTGTCACATCCATAGAGAGCATGCCTTACGCTCCAGTAGTGACTGAGGGGTTCATGGGTTTTGTTGCCAATCCTTATACCAAGGGGAAATCACTCTGCTTGACTGCCACCTAGCCAACTTTTAGCTTCCTTTAGCTAAAAGTATTATCTGGGAGGGCAGGATTTGTGAGGTAGTACTAGTTTTGTAAGGTATTATGATTAGTTTCTTCTTTAAATACATTACCAAATCATAATACCTTAGAAGAATAGGTAGGAGCTGGAGGGAGGTAATGTCCTTACTCTGGAGATACAATCTCCAGTCCCCTAAGGTATCTGAGGCAACTTCTAGGTAACCTGACTGGAGGGGACTCCATCTGTCACAGAGCGGTTTCAAATAGTGAAAAATTAGTCCCCTCCCATCTGCAAATCCAGTGGAAGTTGTGAAGCTGCATCTTTAGAAGCTGTCAATTGACCTGGAAGGGTAACCAGCTGAGCTGTTGATAGATGTCTCACCAGATCTAAATGGGCCCTTTGGGATGACAGATCTCAGAGATAAAAGTTAGAGAATGTGGATTCTGATCTCCATCCTGCAGATTGAATAATGCCAGCTAGAGAACAGTTCCAGTCGAATGCTAAGCTGGTGGCAACTGTTCTAACCTTGTGAGCCAAAATGCATAATAAGTTCATTTGGGCTTGGGTTATTCCATGATATGCAGAGTGAATAACCCACTTAATTCAGGACGAGATGGTCTGTGTTGATATATCCTACTGTTCCTTCTTGAGAGGTAAATACAGGCGTTATCTCCCTCAACGTTGTGGCTCTGTTCTATTAAGATACCACTTCAAAGCCCAAACTTGGTCTTGCTGGTGGCCTTGAGCTGAGGCATCTAGACCAGACAGAGGTTTCATGATGAAAGTCTGGTTACCCACTGAAGGAAGCCTGTTCTTGGCAATGAAAGATGATGCCGTCATGAGAAAAAATGACCTGTCTTGTCAGAAATGAATGTAATTCAGGTCTGCTGATGGGGCATGTAGTTTGTTAATTCCGCCTGCAGTCACTAATGCCATGAGGAAGCAGCTATTGTATGAAAGGTGAGCCTGAGATGCTCTTGAAAGTGGTTCAAAAGGTGTCTTGTTCAGCCAGGTTAGTACCCATGATAGGCCACAGAGCCAATGATACTGGCCATGTATACTCAAAGTTGGAGAGAAGGTTGGATAAGCCTTTGTTTTGTCTGATATCCTCTCTTCCGTGATGATGTAAGGTATCCACGATCTTGGAGCAGTAAGCAGCTTGTTTAATATGATCTAGACTTGCAGGTTCAGTAACTCTGGGTAAAGATGAAACAACTGCCGTCGTGGTAATTTGAGTATAGGGAAAATCAAATTTTTTAGAGGAGTTTCTGTTGCGAGATTGATGAGGTCATTGATCCATGACTTCTTCCCATCTGAGTGGTTGATGAGGTCGTTGATCCATGGCTTCTTCCCATCTGAGTGGTGCAATGAGGATGAGGCAACACTCTGATTCTCTTGCTTTCTTTATCACTTTTAGCATCAGACATGCTGTAGGGTAAGCGTAAGCGCCCATGCCGTTCCAATCTATCGACAGAGTGTCAACTACCTAGGCTTTTGGATCCGGGACTAGAGAGACAAAGTTTGGGTTATTGGTATTCCACCTTGTTGCAAATAGGTCCACCAACAGTCAGTCCCATTGGGTACATATCTAATTGAAAATCAAGGGATGGAGAGATTATTCCATTTAGTTGTTTCGAGACAAAGAATCGGCTAGTACATTTTGTCATCCTGGGATCTGGTGAACACATATGTGCATTTGTTGTTGACGACATCACCTTAGTAAGTCCCAAACCATGACACAAAGTTCTGGGGACTTGGTTCCTCCTTGCCATTTGGGATAAGTCACCACTGTTGAGTTGTCTGATATTTCCATTTAAGTATTCCTGCCAATCATGAAACTATGTTTGCATGTGTATTTTAGTCCATACCTAGGTGAACAAATTGTCAAGATGGTACTAGGTTGGGTTTTTCCTTGTTAACGAGACAGCGCAGACTGGTAAGCAGTTTAACAAGGGTTATCATGTCCTCTTCTCAGATATAACTCAACTGATATTTCTGCAGGATGTTATTCAAGTCACTTAATGTTGCCACTGTAGAAATGGTCCAGACACATGCCATTTATTTCCTGCTGCAAGGTAGACAGAGGAGGAGTGTCGAAAGTGATGCAAAGTCCCTCAGAAACCACTCGTCGAGTCCATGGTTCATTGTGGCAAATCTTTCCCATTTGGTAGCAAAGAATTGGACCCCTCTTCCTACTAGGATCTAAAGAAAAGGCAGGGTGAAGATGATGTCATTTTTTGAGAGGAGGAGGCTGTCAGAAGGAGAAACGGAGCAAACGATAGGACCCTCTCTGTTGTATCCACTGTGGTTTGCACAAACTGTGGCTTTTGCTGGGTGGAGCTTCAATAGGATGGTTTTTCAGAGATTTTTGTTCTATGTGTGGCCCTTGTGTCCCTTTTATTGAGTTTCTCTAATATACCTGTATTGATGCTGTGGTTGTGGGGGAAAGTAATTGGTCTCCTTGGTGGACTGCTTGCAGATTTCTTCAATTTGGCCATAGAGACAAAGTCCATCACAGAGCCCTCTGCTACAATACTGAGCACTAACTGATGACTGTCATCAAACACCATCCGATCCATATGTACGGAGTGTGGCTTTGTCATTCCCAAAGTGGCGATATCATGGTCAACTGCTGGAGTTTCCAAATGAAATACTGGTGAATGGCAAAGGTAGAACCACTGATGAAAGTCTGATTGTATTCACTTTTGTGAGAAGAAAAGTCAGCTGATGCTTAGATTTTGTAATTGACGATGAAGGCAGTTCAAAATGTCTGTAACTCTCCCAGATTGCTGAAGCAATTTAAAGCTGGATTCTTCCTTTTTCATCATAAGATCAACAGATGCTGGAATTCTGGTCCACAGAGTTGATGGAGTGGGAGAAGGGCAGAACTCCAGGGGTAAAAGGTGGAAAACTTCCTCCACTGAGGCTTGTAAGACTGAATCTTCATGTCACATCATATAGTATAGAAATGATGATAACAAGCATGTGGAGAGTGATGAGGTCTGCTACTCAATAAAATCGTAGAGCACCCTGAATTAGAAACCATGACTTCCAAGCAAACACTCATTAAGGAGTCTCTTCTTGCAGCAGAGTGTCAAGAAATATACAAAGCATCATCTGTTGGAACATGAGGAACTAAGCTTGGCATCAAAACAAATAAATGCCTTGAGGCAGGCTTTGGATACCCTGATCCCCATAAATACCTGCATAGGTTGGACACAATGTACTGGAAACCAGGCTGTTTTCTGGTGACGGAGCCCAAATTAGTTGTTGTTTTGGCCCCTCATAATCCCAAGTATATGCCCTAGGCCTGTCAAAAAGGAAATAGGCCACCTGAGTAGGGAGAATCTCATCAGAATCGTCAGGTTGGGATGGGTTACAGGATGTTTGATCCACATAACCAGTTCATGTGTCTGCTGAGCAAGAGGGAACTTTTGGCCATTTGTTTAGCTCTTTCCCTCGCTGTTTCGCAACAGCAATAGATTCAAACCCTGAGGAGACAAGGCCAATAGAAGTCACCAATAATGCTGAGTCCTGTGGTGTGGATTTGGGTGCCAGAGCTGTTTCAGATCGTGTCGATTTCTGGTGCTTCATGGCTGAAGGGTCAAGAGTTAATTTATCGCCCTTGTCCGCCAGAAATTCGTGTACTGAGGAAAGGTCAGCATGCAGACTTATGACGTCTTTGTCCTTAGCTGTGTGTTTCTGTACTCTGCCCATGGTTCTGATCTGTAAGACAAATAGAGCAGAATGTATAAAACTGTGTAGCCCTGCACTTGTCTTTCGAATGCAATGTAGGTGCAGAGCTAAATCTTAAAAGTTGACCCAGAAATTGATAACAAACAGTCTAATAATGCAATGAAGCATACAAGTATAATATAATGACAATACCACCTGTAGAATGGAGAAATATAAACCTGTGGCCTGCACCTATCTTAGTTTGAATACAGAGTGGGTGCAGAGCTATACCAACTAATGGTTACCTGGAAAATAGTGATAGCAGACAATCTTAATTACAATACTTGTAGGAAAGGTCAAGGATGGCATGTACAGGTAAAATCATTGAAGCATGGCATCCAGATGATAAGGAGACATTGGAAAAGAAAAATTACCTGTGTGTACCAGTAATGATGGAATTATACATATATAAAGAGTTTCTTTAAAGTATAAAGACTTCCACACATATAAAAATATTTGAAGCCTGAACCTATCTTGTGAAGTCACATAGGCTACCAGTTACAAGTGCTCTTAAAGATGAAAAGATGACAAAATGTCAGCAAACTGAAAAGGCACAACTTTTTCAACATAAGAAGGTGAGCAAAATTGGAAAAAAGCAATGGATTATACTTTCCTTAGAGGTGAAAGGATTCCTCCAACTTATAATGGTATGCTTCCAAAGCTGAAACTGGCTAGGTAAGGTCACCTGTGTGAGAGCGTGCTTCTTCGCATGAGTGGAAATAGTAACTGAAAGGTTCACGGGTTGTGCTACCAACCCATATACCAAGGGGAGATTACTCTGTTGGACAGCCACCTAGGTCAGCAGACAACTCATAGCTCCCTTTAGCTAAAAGTATTATCTGGGAAGGCTGGATTTACGAATTAGTAGTAGTTCTAAGGTATTATGATTGGGTAATGTATTTAAAGAAGACTCAGTTATAACAAACACATTCCTTTGTGGTAATGGTGTGGTACTAACAGAGATGCACACAATCCTATAGTTTGATGATCCTAGCATGAACAGAGCTTATTAGATAAACTTAAATTACAAAATGTAACCAAAGTCAGTGAAACATGAAAAAAATGTCACTGTGATCCACTTTTGTGCAGAGGGTGTAGTCAAGATGCATGCCCTCAGAAAGTTTCATGATCCTAGGTATAACAGTATTTATCAGGGCTGAAACAATATACTTCTGCTGCATATCAACATGATTCACGATACACAGCCAATGATACTTTATCAATACACATATCAACTTGATGGTCTTTTCATTTTCAGAAGCTCTCTCAGAAGTAGGGTGGTTCTGTTTATATGTGTTGTGTATTTCTAGTTTGTTTATTATGGTCAGACAAACACAGACTTACCATCTGTTCATCTCATCCTTGACAAGATAAAAAAATTTACCTCTAAACAGGCTACGTGTTAGCTTTTAGCAATTTTTTTTTCAAACATTAAGATCATTTCAGCTATCTCCATTTGACTAGATGCAAGGTTCATCTTGGTCACTATACCCTTTGTTTCACACTGTATCAATGGTTTATAGCATTTTATTATCAATTTCATGTCTTCACTTAAATTTGGAAGGCATTACGATGTTATATTCAAAACAGAAGAAACTGAGTAATTTCTGACATACAAGGAAAATCTTATCTAGTCTGAATATGGAAGGCATCTAACAACCAAATCCTTCACACTGTACCTCCTTCAGATGCAAAAGAACTACCACAGGTTTTTATGAGTGAAAAAGGAAATTATTAAATATACCCAATCCTCCTCTACAAATTAGCAAGGTTTCTATAACTTGTACAGTTTGGAATCTGCTCCCTTACTGATTCTGTGCCAGTTTTTTTCATCCCGTTCACATGTTCAGTCATTGATTACACATATCAGCATAAAAGGAGACATTCCAAACTTGTTCCCCATGTACTATTTAAGTACATCACAGATCATTTTATAGCTACTTTGTGTGAAGTTTCGCTGACTGCTTTGTGTCTATTTCTATCAAGTTTGGATGCCAAGTCTTCTGTTTGTCATGCAGTGAATAAGCTACAGTTAGTTCAGGCTGGTGGTTATTGTTTTACTATGGACTTGAACAAACAATAACCACCAATCAGAAGTGAATGTAACATATTTCACTGTGTGACACAATGGAAGTGTAGCCCTCATATTCAATACAAGCAGATTGTGTGTTGTCAATACTCTTTCTTTGTTGCTGACATAAATAAATAAATGTGCCTGCTACAATTGTCTTATATGAATTCTCAATTTAAATAATAAAATGGCAAACGTTTTTTTAAAACAATAATTCATGACTGCTGATGATTAAAGTAACTATTGCGAGTAAGTATCATTTTGCATCAATGATTCACTTCTTGTATCGATATTTGTTCAATACTGATACACTGACATATAATTAATCACTTCACCCCTAGTGTTTATACAATTTGCAAAAAGCCTGAATTAAGCACATAAACTTGAGCAAGAATGCAAAGTTAGCCCCCTTCCCTTGAGGGCAGGTACTACAAAACTCACTCCAAACTATAGAAAGAATGGTCAACACTGAGGGCATACATAAGTATGTGCTTTGATCTTTGTGGACACCAACACTGACACCAGGATAGTACAATAGTTAACCTCTGCTTCTTAGATGACAGCTACAAATCCATACATTTCCTCTTATTCTAAGTTTGAATCATTCATAAAGTTTGGTCATGAACTTAATTTGGAACAAAAGTTATTATGCAGAACCCCATTTATTTTGAACCAAAACTGCCTCGACCATGACCTTGTAATCTCAAAATTAATAGGCTTATTCCATACCATAAATCCTCCATAAACTTGATCAAGGTACATGGCCCAGAATTAAAATTATTTGCAAAAAATTACTTTTCTTTTTTCAGTCAAAGCAACCATGAACATCGACTTTTTGATCCCAAAATCAATCTACATCTTTCCTACCCAATGTGCATGTTGTCCATCAACTTACATGAATGTGCATGGTTGAGTACTGAACCATTTTTTGTTCTACAGTAATGGCAACCTTAACCTCTCGCTTTTCATCCACAATATGAAAGGATCCTTCCTTACTCCAAGTGCAAGTCATCCACAATGGCTGATCCAGGTCTGTCGTACAGAACTAATGTCACTGGTTTCTATTTCTGTCAAAGTGACCTTGCCCTTTGACCTTTTGAACCTTAAATTTAATAAGCTTCTTCCTTACCCCAAGTGCATGTCATTCACAAAGTTTGATCCAGGTACATACTGTTGAACAAATACTATTGTGCTACAACTGTTTCTTTTCTTTAAAGTTGGTGACCTTCACATATAACCTTTTGACCCCCAAATCAGTACGCTTCATCCTTACTCAAAGTGCAAGCTATCCACACATACAGTTTGGTCCTAGTACACGATAATGTTATGCAGAAATAACTCTCCTCCTTTCAGTCACAGTGAATTTGACCTTTTGACCCACAATAGGCTCCGTCCTTCCTTATGCAAACCATCAACACAGATTGGTCCAGGTATATGATGTAGAACTTGTGTTATTATACAGAACCAATAATTCTTCTTTTAGTAACTGTGACTATGACTTTTGATCTTTCAACCACAAAATCCATCAGATTTAACCTCACCTCATGTGGAAGCCATCCACAAAATCTGACACATGTAGATGATGGAGAATTGTAGTTATTGTGCAGGAAAGAAGTTCACAGACATAGAGACAGTTATATGAAACAGTGGCAAGATAAGGTGGTTTCATTAACAAAAGAGGTCACACTTTTGGCTGTCATAAACAGCATGAGAAAGAGACAGAGAGAGTGAGGAGAAACAGAGAGAGAGAGAGAGAGAGTGAACAGAATCAGGTATTACCATTAACACATGTGGCTTCTGCTTCTCTGTTCTCATGTAGTAAATGGTGTGCAATTCCCAAGTAAAAATAAAGGCCAACACAATTTTTAGATTTTCCAACAGCTAGGTGAAAAAGAAGAGAAAATGGTAATCATCAAGAAATTCTTGTGCATTAATGATCAATTTTACATGTACATCTACCATACTGTTGTAAATTAGTGCTATTAATTTTAAGATTTTTTTTTCAAGTTTATCAGAACAGTATCTTCAAAATATCTCAATATCAAGAATGTGTAGCTTTCAATAAATGAAAAAAAAGCCCAAAAGTAAGTCCCAGTGAGCAAATGAATGCTCATACTGGCCACAATTAGAAAGTGAACATTTCATTAAGAAGTATTCCAAATGACAACCAAAGCCAAATATTTCAGTAATGAGTAACAGATCAATGTGCAACATATTCTAAAATCTCAGCTGAAATCTTGTTCAAGAATATAAAATTAGTATTTCTGCAAACAAATGAAAAACCAACTGTTTGTTCTTTTTTTGGTCAACATTTCATGCATGATGTAAATAGACATGTCTCATTGTTTCAAAATATCACCTTGACTTTTGATTGAAGAGTCTGTTACCAAAACCTACTAATTTTCTGAATTTTGGGCAAAATAGGCATTTTTTGTTAACCCTCACTACTTTACGACTTAAATAAATAGTACCTTTGAATTTGTTTTTAATTTTTTTTTTCAATGGCAGAAAGCATTAGAAGAGACAATGAGGAAGACAGGGTTTAATGCCATTTTTCAGCACATGATATGCTATACATGGCAGCCAGTATAAATGGTGGAGGAAGAACCCGGGAAAAACCCGGAAAGAACCACTGACCCACAAGAAGCTACTGGCATGCTTTCTCACATGCCCACACTGGCTGAACCCAAGACTCGAATCCACGCAGACAGAGGTGAGATGGCAATGATCCATTAACGGTGAGCACTTTAGACCACTTGGCCACTCAGGACCCCCAGAAAAAGAGTGAGAAAGGGTGGGAGAAGAATATGTGATGATGTTTTTTGAGTCCCAGCAACCTGTCTTATATCAATAGAAACAAAATATACTTGTCCATCTAAAAGAGTCTCCTTGAGGATGGGATGGGATGACAGTCCCTTATTTGGTTAGAATGGGATGACAGTCCCTTATTTAGTTAGTTTGATTGATACATTTATGGTTTATTGCAAAGAAATACAGTGCATGTTCACCCTGTGAGATATTAAATTATAATAACTCCTTTCTACTTTGTAACAAAAATTTAATACCTTCACTTTTATTTTAAATTTTATACTGCATCTTTTAAAAAAAGATTCTTTGAAGAAACTGGTAAATTGGTAGTAAACAATTTTTTTATATTGCTATGTGTAATCGCATGCCAATGATTTGTCATCAAAGAGTACTATCATGACACTTTGCAACTAAAATTCCTCACAAGACTACTGATCCTATATGATTCAGGAAAGGGTCTATGATGTCCCAACTGTGTCAATGCATTACCTTGTGAGAGAAAACTCCTTGCTTTAGGGTAGTCTCCCTTGAAAAGGGCAATATACCCTTGAGATGCCAAGTACATTCTACTGTCTTCCTCCAGGTTTTGAAGCCATGTCTCAAACTCAGCACTGATACTCAGTTTCAAACCTAAGAGAGCAAAAGTAGAGGATACTTATCAAGCAATAATTTAATTGGTGGGAAAAGTTTGTAAAGGTTTATGAAAATATATCATATTACTGATATTTCTTTATTGTCTACATAAATAACCTTAGAGATCGATGACAGAAACAACAATATTTTATGATATAGGCTCTAGAAGATACTGATACAAAACTGAATCTGCAGGAACTGATGACAAGTTCATTTCTCCCCTCCTTTTATCTCTTTCTAACTGCAGAAGTGAAATTATCTTAAATATATAATCATACCAAATTTTATTAACATATCTAAAATATAAGCATAATTCAAAAACCATTCTTATGGCCACTGACCTTGAACATGATATCACTGAATTCCTCTCAGATATGCATATGCTAAGCTTCATTTCATTCATAATTAATATTTTGTTTTGAAGAAAAATATGAAATAGGTATCATTCAAGGTATTCCTCCAATATAACCACAAATTGGTTTTATGGGAATTAAGTGAAACTTTGTAATATCTTAATCATTTTTCAAGACAAATCCTCCAAAAGTTTTAGGAGAAGTATGTGTGCGTGTGTGTGTTATTTGGATTTTTAATGTAACTTTTACAATTTTTCAGTCATAATGTTATGATGTCTGCAGTGTGGCAGTTTATAGTGATGTCTAGCACTGGGGCATCATGCTGCAGACATGTAGCATCATGTCCCACCCAGTCACATTATCCTGACACCAGGCCGACCAGTCCAAACATTAACTTCTTAATGCTGAGCACCAAGCGAGGCAGCTGCTAGTACCATTTTATAGGTCTCTGGTATAACTCGGCCAAGGTTCGAACCTGCCACCTCCTGCATCTGAGGCGGATGCTCTAACCAAGAGGTCACTGGAGCAGTCAGAGAAGTAGTAATAAGCAACTTTCAAAAAGATGGATGATAAATGTGCTATGGCATAAGTTATATTGGTCTCTGACTAGTAGAGCTAAAAATTCAAAAAGAAAAATAGAAAAATGATTAAAATACTACAAAGTTTCCATTAATTGCCATCTTAGCCCATGAATTTAACTGTTCAAAAAGTATTATAGATAGAAACTACATAAAATGATTTGATGTAGTATGCTTACCTATAGTTCTGTCCATGTGGATGAGTAAAAGATGATCCAAGCAGCTTTTAGAGGAAGGAAACTGTGACAGCAGTTTCCTACACTTTGCTTCCAGAGAATCAGTATTCTTCTAGAAAATACACATGATCAACTGTGAAAACTGATTTGTTAGGTACAGGATTGAATAGAACTTCAATTTAATTGTATGATCACTGTGACATGAGAGGTAGGACAGTTTTAAAAGGGTAAGTTATCTTCAGATATCAATAACACAGACTGGTTTCATTATTTTCCCCATACCCCTACAAGGTTTGCATCAGGGGGAAGAGAGCAAAGAGTAGCTAACTGGTGAATATACTAGAGTTAATTTTGATCAGGAGGAAGAAAATAAAAATCTGCAGAATAAATTCATTCATGAATATTCCACAAGAGAGACAATCTGACTAAATTAAAAGCTAGCATGATACATGAGAAGCAAGAGTCTCAAATGGGTCCTGTACATACATCCCCATGTCCTGCCTATGCTTCACAGATAACACAAAAGTTTCTGCTGGATTGGTACAATGAGTGAGAAACATAGGACACGTTATAAAATCCAACATATACACACTTGTAGAAATGATAAAATACATACTATGAGTGGCTTATTTAAAATTGATTATATTAATAAATCCAGACCTGCATGAGGAACCCATAATCAAAGCACTGCTATAACAATCTGTGACCTTTATATCAAGGTCAACAGGTTGAGCGAGCAAGTCACAATGAATCATCTTAGCTTGATAATGATTCATCCAGAGTACAAAGAAAAACCATTTAGGGGTTTATGACACTGATTTTAATGAGAAGGTGATATGTGTGAGCAACGGTATGGCAGAATGAAATGGCTTCATGATGATTGATGCCAAGGATAAAGAAAATACATCATAGGGTTTAACGCAAAGTTTTTATGACTGTGACCTTGACCATAAGAAGCAAGAGCACCACCTGAAGAATGAATTTTCTTAACTTTGACCAAAATAATGATACCAATTTGACACTAGTTTCATAATGATTCATGCCAAGGCCAAGAGCATGAATGAGCAAGCAGCTGAATGAATTGGCTTTAGTGTCACAATGAGTCATGTAAAGGCCAACAGCATGAATGAGCATGCAGTTGAATGAATTGGCAAATAATTTCATGATTCATGCCAGGGCCAATAGCATGAATGAGCAAGCAGTTGAATGAATTGACACTAGTTTCATAATGATTCATGCTAAGGCCAACAGTATGAATGAGCAAGCAGTTGAATGAATTGGTTTTAGTGTCACAATGATTCATGCCAAGGCCAATAAGCAAGCAGTTGAATGAATTGGCAATAATTTCATGATGATTCATGCCAAGGCCAATAGCATGAAAGAGCAAGCAGTTGAATGTATTAGATTTAGTGTCACAATGATTCATGCCAAGGCCAATAGCATGAATGAGCATGCAGTGAATGAACTGGCACTAGTTTCATAGTGATTCATGCCAAGGCTAATAGCATGAATGAGCAAGCAGCTGAATGAATTGGCACTGGTTTCATAATGATTCATGCCAAGCATGATGAGGGCTGTTCCAGTAAAACATATATCCCCCCCGGGACGGCACTTCAAAAAGCTTCTGTAGGAGGTTGTGTTTCAGACTATTTTGATTCTGACATTGGAACATTGGTTAGGAAAATCACTTCTGTTGTGGGTTGTGTTAACAAAATGAGAAATCGCTGGTGGGGTTGTCAGAAAAAAAAATGAATATATATTTAAAATTGCTTCTAACCCCCTCCTAGCGGTCTAACGTGAATAAAACATTGGGTCAGAAAATGATGTCAGTACACGCAAGTGCACATAATTTTGTACGAATTTGCATACTTTTAAAACAGTGATACGTGTTCCACAAATTATGTCAGCATTGCGGATATAAAACGTGCTTTGCGCAGTATGCAATTTTTATTCAACTTTTAACTTTAAAAGTGCATTTTGCGACGTAATTCACGCTGTCAGTAGCAGTATCACAGAGTTTGATGTTAATCCAGATTCAGGAAGGCAAATGCTAAAATAGCTGGGTACTTTGGTTCGACATGAATGGCTGTTAAAATAAATTTGATTGGTTCATTGGGTCTTGGAACAAGCATTTTATGGTAGTTTTAACCTTACTTCATCATGGAAGTTTTACAAATGCGTGTTTCAAATAAGGGCCACACAGGAAACCAAAATGGCTGAATCACAACAGGGTTTGTCATCAGACGACGTTTTCAGTTGGCAAATACTGGCTGGTGATAGCTATGATAACAATGAATTTCATGTATATCAGTCTGTTAGACATTGGGAAAATGTCGCTGGAAATACCAGTGTGTGATTTTGAGCCCAAAATTGATATTGAGTGCATGTCCGATGTACATGTTGCACTGTTGGATGGACAGGATGCTGGTTATATTTATTCAAGATACCCATGTCTGAACAAGCAGACTATGGGAATGTTGGACTTAAAACCCTAATACAGCATTATGGAAGAGAAAAAATCTGGCATAAGAGGCAGCAAAGCACTGATTCAAGGAAGTGAATCTTTGGCAGAGTTCATGTTAGTGAAAACTTTTCTTTTTGAAGCAGATATCAAAGCGAGAATACCCATGGGGCAATACCCGTGAGATGTTGGAAATTGCACAACCATAAGGAACAGTAATTTGTTCAAGCTAGTTATGCATATGTGTTTCAGACAGTAGGCAATTAAAGGGAGTTCTCGGCACAGAATAATATTCGTACACAGAGGAGGAGGATCATATTAAATTCAGAAACAATCAACAGATTAATGCTCATAGGGAACATCAGAGAATCCCCATACAACATAATTATGTGTGTAGATCTCTAGTTGGCAGAACCACTGTGGCAAAGAAGAATAACAAGACTAACTTTCATATCATGCAGATGTATTACCAACTGAAGTACATGCTTTCTATGTGCAAAAATTGAATGACATTAAACATAAGAAACTGACTGAAATGTGTAAACTCAAACCAAGATGGATAAAATTTGTCCTGTTTGTGTTTGGTTATTCCTATGTATATTTTGAGGATGTTGATATTTTCTGCAGACCTTTTGGCACTTAGTTCCAAGCCATCATTTGGTATTTGTATTACAAATTGGATTGCTATTATCTAGTACACAACATTTTGAAGCAGTGTAATTAACTAATGATAAACTGATGAAAAAATACTTGATATCATTCTGATATATGGATTCTTTACTACACTACTAATCTGTTCATTCTGATTCTTTTTAACCATCTCCTTTAGTTTTACTGGTACCAATATTTTTAATAAAATTGTAAATTCTATTTTCTCACAATCTAAATATTTGTGATCATGTATTATTGTCAAAAGGTAAAATGTGCTTAGCTTTGTTGTAAAATCTAAAACTATTAATTAGCAAGGGACTGAAGTAAAAAGTGGGTCAACTTCATGTGTGCAAAAATTATTACCATATTACAGAGTGAAACTGCTCCGGTGGCCTAGTGGTTAGAGCATCCGCCTCGGATGCGGGAGGTCGCAGGTTCAAACCCTGGCCGAGTCATACCAAAGACTTTAAAAAATGGTACTAACAGCTGCCTCGCTTGGCGCTCAGCATTAAGAGGTTAGTGTTTGGACTGGTTGGCCTGGTGTCAGGGTAATGTGACTGGGTGGGACATCGTGCTACATGTCTGCAGCATGATGCCCCAGTGCGGGACATCACTATAAACTGTCACACTGCAGACATCGTAGCGATATAACTGAAAAATTGTTAAAGCTACGTTAAAAATCTAAATCACACACACACACACACACAGAGTGTTGTTAGAAACAACAGAATAGTTGTACAAGATGTATTTTGCAAAGTTATAGAACCAGCACTCGTATTGTAACCACATATTCCATTTAAATAATACATGTACTATCATTATTTCTGCATATTCCTATCAGTTTTTCCCAAGCAGTATTAATTTCCTGATCTGATGTTGTTCGTTTCTTGTGCAATTTTTACACATCAAGTATTCTCAGTATCATTGAGAAACAATGTAAGCTGCACCAAATTTAGTTGTTTGAGAAGAAATTCATTTTTTAACCCAAAAATCACTGAAGCTATGAGTTTTGTCATTAAAGTCTCACATTAAATAACATTTAAAGTTGCCATGATAGTAATTTAGGATGCAACCGTTCTAATTTCACCTTTGGTATATTCAGATCTTGAATGTGATGGAAGAACATGGCTCCAAAATAAACACATCAATTTCAGAACCTGTTCATTGACTATGAATTAAGTATATAATCCGAGTCCAACTGAATTGTTAGAAAATGTTCAATTCTTTTGACAACATTGTAATTAGCTGTCATATAAGGAGTAAGCCTATGGTCTTTCTGCCATCCTAACCAAGACCCCACCACAACCATGTGACCATGCCCAATGACATCACAGTAACAATCGCTATACAACTAGAGATGACATCTCTTTGAGTATTTTGATATCAGTAGAGTCTTAACAGAGTGGAACAATAAGAAAGAGTGACAGATATTTAAGTGTTAGAGAGGTATTTAACAATGGCTATTCCTCCCACCACCACTGGAGATCACACACACACAAAACTTAGATTAAATCCTGAAATCCTGGCAGCATCCCTGCAGGGGAGATAACTTGACCATTTTATTTGATTTTATTGGTCTCTGGTTATCCCATGGTATTTCTGTTACCTGAACATTATCTTATAGTGTGTCCAGTCAGCATGGTCAGAAAAGGCATACAACCATTGAGAGTTGTTGAAGGACTTGCATTACTACAGATATGAAAGAACGAGAACCATACTATAAATCAGTGAAGATAAAATAGAGTATACATGGTTGGACTGTCCCTGATTGGTTGATAATGAAAGCAAGATTTTAGTAAAAAGACTCTTTTGAGAGCTTGTCCTACTTATAACTGAAAAAAGTCAGGGATATTGCTTTATTAACATAATTTCCGTCCCTCAACAGACCTGAGTTTGGAAGACTCATTACTGAAATCAGCACCCGACTCTTTGGTATAGTATTGAAAGCACACATTTCAAATTTGTACAGATCCAGAAAATGGTACAGCTGTTATGGTTTTCTTTTCACAAAAGCTGTCGTCATAGATGTGTCTATACTGATACAAATTTGATCATGAGCACTCGAAATTTTAAGTTATTGAATTTTAATATGGTGTTTGCACAGGCTTACAATGGGAACTGAATTAGTACAGCAAGTCTTGAACTCTTGAGTTTTGTGCAGAAACATGGAATCCAAGCAGAATACATCCAGAAATGTAGAGGTTTTCTATCTTGGATTTAGTGTCCCTGTTGCATTTCACATTGATATACATATTCACAAACAATTAGTATAGTAGTAGCAAAAGTAAGCGACAAAGTTAGATCATATCACAAACATGACAAACAGTATGTGGGGGGACAAGATCATAAGAACAGGCTGGAATGGAGAAGTATAATAACAACAATAATGAGTAGAAGTGTGCCTCTTTCTTGATGTGTGCAACATTATTTTCTCAGCTTCAGTAAGAAATTACATCAACGGGAAGACAAAGGATGTACAGTTAACTAAACCACGTGAATTTAGTTACTCAAATCAATTTTAACCTTCTGGTTATATCTGTTCTGGTCTGTTTCTGTCTATTCTGGTGATTATGTCCACTGAATCAGTATGGTTGGAAAAAATTTGGCAAATTTAAAGATTGAAAAATCTTTTGTCAGATTATGACTATACACTGTACTTCTGCCTGAGAGATGTGAATAATCTCATTTCTTGGTTTTCTGATTCTGGTTGTTGCTCA